>JAJJLE010017622.1:0-16007 GCA_023897235.1 Entodinium longinucleatum | reverse complement strand
TCCACTATCCGAAGGAGTATCAGTATCTGAAGGAATATCTGTATCTGAAGGTATATCAGAATCTGATGCAATATCACTATCAGTTGGAATTGGAGGAATAATTTCTTTTGCGGTGACCTTTATGGGTGATAATTCAAACGAAATAGTATTAGAGCCTTCATGATTAATATGATAAGTATAATAATTTCCACTCTTGTCGAAATGTTCATAATTTACAATACATTCTTTATAATATTCTTTATTCACACATTCTAATTCATCAGAATCAGGATTTAATCTTATTCCTTTCAATCTTTCAGGTTCATCCATTTCATACCTTATCGTATATTCATCTTTTTCAGTGAAATTCAATACATTAGGATAAACCGAGTATATTTTAGAACCAAGATTCGATATCTCAACTATTTCATCATTTTCTGATTCTTCAATTTTGAAATTAAAGAATACATTAATACTATTAATTTCTTGACCGGGTATTTTGCCTAAAGTAAATGTGCCATTTTCTTTTGCTTCGCAAAGTAATAATAAATTATCGATTTTATTATTTTTGAATAAACAATTAATATCAGTGTTTTTAGTTGTAGAAATAGTGAAATAATCTGTGAAATCAAAAACGTATTCACTATCCAAATTTGTTTCAAATGCTATGAATTCGCCTTTTTCTATAATAGGTGTAAGTAATTTACCTATGGTGAGATTGAGGTCTAATTTTGGATGGTCGAAATTAATTATAATATCAAATACGGAATTAAGAATATAATTACCTTCAGATTCTATTTTTTCTGAAAGATAATATTTTTCTCCTGAATAAGCTAATATTGATGCTATTTTTTCTAAAGGAATATTACATTCAACTTCTTCAGTTTTATCAGTGCAATCAAGCTCAACATTTCTTAATGAATTTTTATATAAGTTCAAAGACTGTTCAACATATTTTTGTTTTTTGAAAGTTAATTTAATATTTTCACTTATTTCTACTTCTTGAATATCTGAATATAAGAATGATATTTCGGTATCTAATTGTTTTACTTTGATGTTTTTAGCGTCTGATATAATAGTAATAATATAATCATTATAAGTGAAATTAACTTGATTAATGAAAATATTTTGTTCTCCGAGTTTTAAGTCTTCATCAAGATCGCATATTAATCTGATTATATTGTCACTTGGTTTCCATATTTTGCATTTCAGCAGAATAAACTTTGCCATCTGGGTCAGAAAAGCTACCTATGAAAGTAATAATATCAGTTTCATTGAATATATCTTTTGAATCATTATAATCTGTAACAAAGTATAATGTTCCCTTTTGTCCTATTTTAATAATATTTCATTATTTTTTGGTAAGATAACATTAATAGGAGATAATACATGAGATATAATAAATTCACCATCTTGATTTAAATGATATGTATAATAATATCCGATTGTTTTTCCATCAAAATGACTTTTTGGAACTACGCATTTTATAGCGTAATTTGTATATTCGCATGATAAAACTTCTGAATCAGGATTTAATTTTATTCCTTTCAAATTCTCCAAATTTTCAGCTCCTTTATATCTTATTATATATGAATCAGTTAACGTGAAGTCTAAAGTTTGAGGATATTCCATGAAAACATAAGCTCCGTTCCCTGCGACGATGAATTCTTCTGTGTTATTAACTGGCTGAATAATGAAATTATATTTAGCATTTATGTCATTTAATTCTTTTTTATCTTTAATTTCCCCTAAATGATACGTACCCTCATCCATTGCCATGCATAAAAGCATTAAATTCTTTCCCTCATTTTTTTTGAAGAAGCACATAGTCGATAAACTGTCTGTTTCTAATGGGAAAACATCAGACATAACAATTGAAATAGATTCAACATCAGTTTCATAAGCAAAGAAATCATATCTTTGATAGCTATTTTCTAATAATTTAGTTATGGTGACTGGAATATCTACTTTTACTATATCATTATAGTTAACTTTTATTGAAGGAATCATATCAAATGAATATCCTCCTGTATAATCGCTCATAAAACCTAAATTAAATATAATATTTTGTTTAAAGCCTATTTCTTCCAATTTTTCTCTTTTAATTTCACATCTTAAAATCTTTCCATCAATTATGCATTTTTCAAATACATAAAAAGATGGAAAAGTTTGATATAAGAATAAAATTTCATTATTAAATTTTCCAATATTGAATTCTAAATAATATAATTCAGTTTTATCATCAACATTTATTTCTATATTATCAGAATATAAAAATGGAGTACTTTCATTATATTGTTTAACATACATATAATAATCATCTGGAATAATCATAACTTTATAATCTTTATAAGAGAAACTTGATGATTCTAAAATGATATAAGAATTTTGATTTTGTAAATTTTCGTTCATATCACAGAATATTCTCAAACTATCGTTCTTTGGCTTCCATATTCTGCAATTAACTTTATATGTATAATTATTACTATCTTTTATCGTTGTTTCAAAAGGTGTTTTTTCTTCGATATCATCTATATCAAATATATTTTCAGTATCATTATAACTCGTTATGAAATATAAAGTTCCTTTGTCTCCTATGTATATTTTTTTTGAATTATATTTTTCTTCTATTTTAATTTTAATTTTTGGAGGCTGAGGTGGCAATATGACATTAACTGGATTTGAATCATAATAAATAGAATATTTATTTAAATGATTTAAATGATGAGTATAATAATATCCACTTTCTTTGTCTTCAAAATGTTCAATTGGAACTATGCATTTAAGCAATCCTGTTTGACTAACACAATTTAAATCAGAAGTTGACTCAGGATTTAATTTTATATTATGCGCGAGGAAAGGTAATGTCATTATATATCTGATAGTTATCGTATCTTGTGAAGTGAAATTTAATGTTTCAGGGTATGTTAATTGAGTAAAAGGTCCAAAATCTTCAACATAAATCTTATCATAATTTTCTACAGGTTGAATTATGAAATTATATTTATAATGTATTTCATTCAAGAAAATTTCGTTTTCTATTTTTCCAAGATATGTTTCAGCTTTTAAACTCACAGGAGTACATAAAAGCAATAAATTATTATTACTTGTTTTTTTGAATAAGCAAAACTGTGTAATGTTGTTTGCGAATAAAAGCTCGAATAAACCGGTATTAATTTCAGGAATATTATCAATATTTGTATTATAAGCAATAGGCGTACCTGATTCTGTTACATTTTCAAGTAATTCAGTTATATATACATTAATATCTTCTTTTTGACTTATTGTATATGTAATATTTATGTCATAAACTAATCTAAATGAATATACACCTAAATTATCATTTATTGCTCCGAGTCTAAATGTTTCTTTATCAAATGCTAAAACTTTTTCTATATTTTCTTTTGCTATTTTACATATTATTTGTTTTTCATTTATTTCACAATTTTCTAATACACTATAACTTAATCCCATTCCACTAATATATAATATATCACCATTATAAGATTCATATTTAAATTTGAGTTCAATTAATTCATCATCATTTTCATTTATATTAATATATTGCTTATCTGAATAAATAAACGAAATATTATATTTAACTTGGTTTACTTTGACCTTTGTTTCTGAATAGAAAGTAATATTATAATCTTTATAATTAAATTTAGCAGTATTTAATATAATATTTTGATTTTCATATATTAAATCCTCATCTAAATTACATATTATAACTAATTTTTCATTTAATGGTTTCCATAATCTGCACGTAACATCATAATTAGTTTCATTTTCGTCTTTAATCGAAGATTTAAATACAGTTTTTTCTTCAATATCAGAAGGATCAAATATTCCCTCAATATCATTATAATCTGTCACAAAGTATAATGTACCTTTCTGTCCAACTGTTATAGTATTGTTATTATATTCTTCTTTAATTAAAAGTCTAACCACTTTTCTTTCTGGTAAAATTACTTTAAATGGAGTTAATTCATAAAATGATGTTAAGCTATTTTTTGTATCAATATATTTAAGATAGAAATCTCCACTTTGCTCATAATCAAAATGACTTAAAGGAATTGTGCATTTTGCCATACCTAATAGATCTTCACATTTAAGGCTATCTCCATAAGGATTTATTTTATAAACGTCGGGTGTATTTAAACCCGCAGTGATAATTTTAATCGTTGCTGAATCGTCATATGTGAAATTTAATACTTGTGGAACAACATTATATGCATAAATTCCAAATTCATCAATTATTTCAAATATTTCTTTATTTGTAATAGGTTGAATTTTGAAATTATATTTAATATTTATATCATTAATTTCTATTTCTTCATAGGTTGGCTCCAAATAATAACTTCCTGCTTTATTAAATTTACATAGTAATAGCATATTAGTATTTTCAGATTTTTTAAATACACATGATTGGCTTTTATTTGAGAATTTTAAATTAAATCGGCCTGTTATAACCGGAGTAATTGAATCAACGTTTGTTTCATAAGCAATATATTTATAAAGTTCGCCGTAATTTTCTTTAATCTTAGTTATCTCGACATTTATAGTTTCTTTAGTAGCATTTTTATAATTAAATTTAATTTCAAAAACTTCATCCAAATATTTTGCTCCAAAATCATCAATTAATATATAAAATCCAAAACTGTCTCCATCTTCTCTTAATACTTTTTCAATCATATCTTTAGTTAAAGGACAAACTAATTCTTTTTCTTTTTCTTGGCAATTTTCCAAAATTATTTCATTCAAATCTTGATCATACATTTCAATCATTTCAACATTATAAGAATCTGCTTTAAATTTTATATAATAAACATCTTCTCCTTCCTTAACATCTATTTCTTGTCTATCTGAGTAAATGAAAGAATCAGTATAATTTTTTTGATTTACTTGAATGCTTTTAGCATCCCAAATTATACTAATATTATAATCTTTATATTCAAACGTAACTTGACTCATTATTATTTCTCCATCATTTATACCTTCGTTTAATTTACAAAATACTCTTATTTTTTCATTTATTGGCTTCCATAATCTGCAAGTAACATTATGCATTACACCTAAAGTGTCATAAATTTCAGTTTTAAAAGATGTTAATTCTTCGATATCAGAACTATTAAATATATTTAATTCAGAATCATTATAGTTAGTTATAAATTTTAGAGTACCGTTGTTTCCTATTATTAATGGAATACGATTGTCATCATCTTCTATTCTTAGAGTCATTTCATTTTCATATGGAAGTTCGATTTTAATTGGATCTATTCCATAAAATGTTGAATATCCATTTAAATAAGTCATATAATGAGTATAATAATATCCGCTTCTTTTTCTTTCGAAATGACTTTTAGATACGCTGCATGATACCATATCTACTCCTTTTTCACAAATTAAATCATCTGCATCAAGATTCAATTTAATGCTTTGAATATTTTCATAATAATATGGAATATAATATTTAATAATTAAATTTTCTTCTGAATTAAATTCTAATTTTTCAGGAACATTAAATATAGCAGGAGTTCCTGTTCCTTTAATAGTGAAAACTTCATCATTAAATCCAGGTCGAATAATAAAATCATATTTGATACTTATATCCTTTAATAACATCTCTTCTGATATTTCTCCTAAATAATACTCTCCTTCTTTACGAGCAAAGCATAAAAGTAATAATGGCTTTGATTCTGTTTTCTTAAGGAAACAAATGAAATTAGTATCATTAAAAGTTAATCCGAAGTTATCGGTGTTTATATTATCTATTAATGTATTATTATCTATGCTTGTTTCATAGGCAATATAATCTCCTATTCCATAACTGGTCTGAAGTAATTTAGTTATATGAATAGATATATATTCTTTTTTTGTTATATTTTGATTAAATATTATTTCGAAAATATATCCTGTATCAAATTGATATAATCCAAATTTATCAACCATAGATGCAATTTTAAATTGTTGACTATTTCTGTTCATATCTGGCTCGATTTTATTTTTAGGAATAGAACATATTAAATTAATTTTTTCGGATATTTTGCAGTTATCTAAAACAATGAAAGATCCTGCCTTTGTATAAGTAAATAATAATTCATTGTTATATCTTCCTATTTTGAATTGTAAGTCATAATTTTCTTTTCCTTCTTCTATATTGAATTCTTGTCTTTCAGAATATATAAATGGTAAAATAAATTCAGATTGGAATAATGTCATTTGTGTTGCTTCAGATTCGATAATAATAGTATATTTATCATAATTAAATTTAGCATTATTGAAAAAGATTGAATGATATCCAGGTTCGAAATCTAATCCTAACTCACAAAAGATTATTAATTTTTCATTTAAAGGTTTCCATAATCTACATTTGGCAAAATATTTATCGCCATATTCATCAGAAACTGTGGTATTAAAAATACTTTTTTCTTCTATATCGTCAGAATTAAATATCCCCTCTTCATCTTTATAATTAACCACGAAAAATAGTATACCTTCTTTACCAACGTTTTGCCTTTCTTGATTATCTTTATCAGTAATTTTCATTATTACATTAGGTAAAATAACTTGAATTGGAGCAGTCTCATAATAAATAGAATCTTGTTTTAAATAATTCAAATGATAAGTATTATAATACCCAGTTAATTTATTATCAAAATGTTCTACAGGAATAGTACATTTTATCAAAGGAGGATAAGGATCACATGTTATATAAGAAGCATCCGGATTTAATTTGATACGATCTACTGAAACACCCATTTTATATATCACTGTTAAACTTTTTTCAGAAGTGAAATTCAATTTTTCAGGGTACGCAAAATCAACATCTGATCCACTTTCTCCATCGATATCGACGATATCATAATTTTCAACAGGTTGAATAATAAAATTATATTTATGATGGATATTATACAAAGGGATTTCGGAGGTTATATTTCCAATATAAAATTTTTGTTTTACAAAAGATTCGCAAAGAAGTAATAAATTACGATTACTATTTTTTTTGAAATAACATGATACTGTAATATTATTAAATTTCATATCGAAGTTTTCTGTTATAAGATTTTGAATAGAAGAAACGTTTGTCTGATAAGCGAAATATGTTTCTATATCAGAAATGCTATCAAGTAATTTGGTTATAGTTACATTAACATTTTCTTTTCTTTGACTTGCTTCATGCTCTATAACTATTTCACCAACAAAATTAAAAGATAATAATCCGATTTCGTCATTGAAACTTCCGAGTTTATAATTCTGAGTTTTATAAGCATATATTTCTTCTAATTCTTCTTTTGTTACTTCACATATTAATTGGGTCATATTAATCTTGCAATTATTTAAAATAACTTTTCCTTCATTAGGATACATAAATAATAAATCTTTATTATAATAACCAAATTTGAAGATCAGATAATAAGTGGGTACGTCTTCTTCAATTAATATTTTTTGGGAATTTGCATATAAGAAAGGAATATCATTTTTAAGTTTAATGACTTTGATGGCATCTTGGGAATATATAGCTATTGAATAATTTTTATAATCAAAAATATATTTATCTAATTTTATATATTGATTTTCATATTTTAATGATTCATCTAAATTACAAAATACGTTCAATTTTTTATTCTCAGCTTTCCATAAGGTACACTTTGCATCATATTCATTTTCTTCTTCATCTTTTATAGTAGTTTTAAATTCTATACTAGAATCATCGAAAATATTTTTTTCATTATCATTATAATCTGTTACGAAGTATAATGTACCTTTATTACCTATCATAATAGGATCTTTATTGTTTTCTTTTTTGATTCTCATAACGATTAAATCATCAGGAGGTAAAATAACATTAAATGGAGTAGAATCATAATATATTGAAGATTTATTTAAATGATTTGAATGATAAGTATAATAATATCCACTTTTTTTATTTTTGAAATGAGATATAGGTACAATGCATGATAATACACTTGAAACATAATCACAATCTAAATCAGAAGCATCAGGATTTAATTTAATATTATTTGCCAAGAATGGTAAAGTCATTAAAAATTTAATATTTAAAGTATCTTCATAAGTGAAATTTAATACTGGGGGATATGTTAACATTATTTCTGTATTCCATTCATCAATTTCAATTGATTCATTGCTTTCTTCTTCTTTAATAATAGTGAAATTATATTTATAGCTAATATTATCTAAATGCATTTCATTTACAATAGGAGCTAAATGATACAAACCATCATCAATTATACTACATATCAAGCGTAAATCAAAAGCATCTGTTTTTTTAAATTGACACCATCCTTCGGTACTTTTATTTGTTTGATTATCATAAAAAGTTAATTGGAAAAGATTTGTAACTAAATTAGGTAGTCTAGCATAACAAGATGTTTTGTAGGCAGTTGGGATTCCTATTTCCGTAACATTATTTAAAAGTTTTCCTATGTTAATATAGATATTTGATTTAGAAGTAGGACCATATTTTATTTTGAGACTCAAAACTGAATAAAATGATATCGTTCCTATATTATCATTAAATGCTGATAATTGGAATTTTGTCTCTTTTGCAAATAATATCAAATTTTCTTCTAATTTTTCTTTTTCTATGGTACAGGATAATTCTTTTTCTTTTATTTGACAATTATCTAATACAGTATAACTTAAGACAGCTGAGAAGAATAATAAATCATCGAAATATTTGCCTACGTTAAATTTAAATTCATAAGTATTAATATTATCTTCAATAGTAATTTCTTGTTTATCAGAATATAAGAAAGGAATGTCATAAAGTACTTGCTTTACACTCAATACTTCTTCGAATTTTATGGCTATAGTGTAGTTATTATATTTAAATATTGCCATATCTAAAGTTATATTTTGATTAGTAAAGAATAAATTAAGTTTTATATCGCAGAATAGTCTCAAATTTTCATCAGTTGGTTTCCATAATCTGCAAACGGTGCTATATTCTATACCTTTTTGATCTCTAATTGTAGTATCGAATGAAGTTGTTTCTTCTATAGTAGATGCATCGAAAATATTTTTTTCATTATCATTATAATCTGTTACGAAGTATAATGTACCTTTATTACCTACAATAATTGGAGATTTATTGTTTTCTTTTTTGATTCTCATAACGATTAAATCATCAGGAGGTAAAATAACATTAAATGGAGTAGAATCATAATATATTGAGGATTTATTTAAATGATTTGAATGATAAGTATAATAATATCCACTTTTTTTATTTTTGAAATGAGATATAGGTACTATGCATGATAATACACTTGAAGCATAATCACAATCTAAATCAGAAGCATCAGGATTTAATTTAATATTATTTGCCAAGAATGGTAAAGTCATTAAAAATTTAATATTTAAAGTATCTTCATAAGTAAAATTTAATACTGGGGGATATGTTAACATTATTTCAGTGCCAAATTCAGATACAACGATCGTTTCGTAATTGTCTATAGGTGATATATGGAAATTATATTTATAACTTATTTTTGCCAAAACAGTTTCATTGTATGTCTGAGTTAGAGAATAATGTCCATCTCCTATAAAATTACAAAGAAGTAGTAAATTATTTATACCATTGCTTTTAAAATAGCATAATTCTTCAACAATTTTTTCATCATCAAGGTTATTAAATTTTAATTTGAATAAATTAGTTTTTAAACTTGGAATAGATGTAATACTTGTTTCATAAGCGGCAAAAACTCCGGTTTCACTCGTATCAGAAAGTGCTTTTGTAATGCTTAAATAAATATCTTCTTTTTTTGCGAGTTTACAATTAATAGAAATATAAAGAACTTGGCTGAAAGATACCGTGCCATATTTATCACCTATCGCGAATAAACTAAATTTGTTTTCATCAAATAAAATTAAATCTTTTTCTAAATCATTTTTACCTATTATGCAGTGTAATTCATTATTTGTTGATAAGCAGTTATCTAATGCGATATAACTATATACTTGATTAATATAAAGTAATTCATTATTATATGATTCAATTTTGAAATTAAATTCATAACTAGTAATATTTTCTTCAATAGTTATTTCTTGTTTATCTGAGTATAAGAAAGGAATTTCATAATTTAATTGATTTACTTTTAAATAATCTTCAGAAACAATATATATTGTGTAATTTTTATAATCAAAATGCGCAATCTCTATATTTATTTTAGTAGTATTAATTAATATATCATTTAAATTACAAAATACTCTTATATTTTCATCCAGTGGTTTCCATAATCTGCAATTAACAGTATATTTATCCCCTTTTTCATTTAAAATAGTGGTATTAAATTTTGTTTTATCTTGAATATCTGAAGTATCAAATATATTTTTTTCATCTTTGAAATTAGTTATGAAATATAATGTTCCTTTTTTTCCTACATTTATTGTTTTATTGTTATATTCTGCATTAATTTTGATTATTGTGTGATTTTCAGGAGGTACAATTACATCTATTGGAGCTGAGTTATAAAAAATTCTTGTTTTATTTAATTGATTTGAATAATAAGGCAAATAATAACCAGATTGGAAATCAAAATGTGAAACGGGTACAATGCATGTTTTCATTCCTTCAAGATTTTTGCAATTTAATGCATCTGAATTATAATTCAATTTAATATTTTTCGCTAATTCAGGAGAGTCCATTATATAATTAATAGTTAAATATTCTTTTATAAAGAAATTTAATGTTAGTGGATATGTTAACCTTATTTGAGTTCCATAATTTTCTACATCAACAAAACTAATTTTTTCATAAGGCTGAATTATGAAATTATATTTATAATGAATATCATCCAAAATTAATTGTTCAGTGATATTCCCAAAAGTGAAAACCCCTTCTTTAGTAGGAGTGCAAATTATTAATAAAGGATTAATAGCATCTTTTTGTAATCTACATTCATCATTGAATTTACCTGTGATAAAAACTTCATTAGAAGTATAATCTGTTGCTAAAGCAACGACGCCTCCTACTTCAGATTCATTATTCAAAAGTTGAATAGAATTAACAACAATGTAATATTTATAGGTGGTATTATAAGTAATTGTAATATCCAGAACATTTTCAAAAGTATATGTACCGTGATCATCTATTATTTCAGCGATTTTAAATACTTCTCCATTTGTTGTTAATATTTCAAGCATATCTTTAGTATCAATATTACATGTTAAATTATAATGGGTGCCTTCATAGCAATTATCTAAAAGCATTGAATTCATATTATCTCCATAAATATATAATTTATTAGCTTGATTAAAGTAAATAAAATTGAAAGTTATATCAAAGGCTGTTTGACTTTCTTGGATCATAATATTTTGTCTATCTGAATATAAGAAGGATGAATCAGCATTAGTTTTTTTGACTTTCAGAGAATCTTGGGAATATACTAAGATAGTGTATTTATTATAATATAAGTTCATTGTATCTAAAGTCATATATTGTTCTTCGTATTTCAAATCTTCTTCTAATAAACAGAAGATTCTCACCAGTTCATCCTTTGGTTTCCAGAAATTGCAATAAGCTTTATATTTATTCCCTTCTTTATCAGAGATATAATTCGTAAAATTTGATTTATCATCAATAAAATCATCATCAAAGATTTTATTATATCTATCATCATAATCAGTTTCGAAATATAAAATTCTTTCTGTTCCGACTTTTATTTCTTTTTTATTATATTCTTCTTTTATTCTCATGGTAACATTATGTCCACTAGGCACTTTGACGTATATAGGTGTAGCATCATATTGTTTTTGCCAGTCGCCATTTTTATCTTGATGATAAGTGAAATAATATCCACTGGTTTTGTTTATAAAATGACTTACATGCACTTTACATTCTAAAAAGGCAGAACCCGTTAGTGTGCAATTTAAATTATCTCCATCTGGATTTAATCTTATATTTTTTGCATAAGTAGCCAAAGCCATGATATATGTAATATTTGCTGAATCATCATATGTTAAATCTATAGTTTCTGGATATACTTGGAAAAATCGGTAATTTTGATGATATACAGAAATAGTTTCATAATTTTCTCCTGGTAAAATTATGAAATTATATTTATAATGTTTATCTTTAATTGTTATTCCACTACCTGTAATAGGAGCTAAATGATAAAAACCTGATTTGTAATGATTACAAATTATTAATAAATTAGTTGCTTTGCTTTTTTTGAAATAACAGTAAACAGTTTCTGTGGCCTGGGTATCATTATTGATTAAATCCAGCGGAAACCCTGAAAAAATATATGAAGTTAAATCAGGTAAATCTTTTAAATTAGTTTCAAAAGTAGTCCTACCTGTATAATCAGAAGAATTAGTAAGTAATTTTGTTATAGAAAGAAATGCATAATGTTTATTACCTGTATATTTAAAAGTAATATCTAAAACAGAATCAAAGCTAAAATATACTATATTTTCTATATAATATTTTAGATTAAATTTTTCAAGAAGTTGCAAATTTGCTTCTATGGTTTCTTTTTGTATAGTACATATTAATTCTTTTCCTTCGACTTTACATGGATCTAATACAATATAATTAAATGTATTATCTAAATATATAAATTCATTATTATAAGACAATATTTTGAATTTTAATTCATAAGAGCTCGTAGTGTTATCATCAAGATCGATGATATGTTTATCGCTATATAATAATGGAATATCTGAATTATGGCTATAAGCTGTATTAGCATATTCGCAAATAATCATAATAATATAATCATGATAATTAATTTTGATATCATTTAAAATTATTTTTTGTTGATTATAAAGTAATCTTTCATTTAATTTACAGAATATTCTCATTTTATCATCAGCAGGTTTCCAAAATCTGCAAATAACATTATAAGTATTATTACTATCATCAGAAACAGTATCATTAAAAAAGAAATTTTCTTCAAGTTCCGAAGCATTAAAAACATTATAATTAGTATCTTCATAATTTGTCACAAAAGTTAATAATCCATTATAGCCTACTCTTAAAACATAATTATCTCTAGATTGAATTCTCATAATTACTAAATTACTTGGCGGTACAATGAAATAAAAAGGAGTCGACTCATAGTAAACAACCGCTGATGTGTTTGAATCTGAACTATGAAAGGTATAAAAATATCCATTACTTTTTCCTTTTAATAAGCTTATTGGAACTTGGCATGTTAGAAGATTAGCATAATAATTAGATGAACGATATGTACATTCTATTTTTTCTAAGGAATTTTGACTATCACAAATGAATATATTTTCGGCGTTTTCTGGGGAGTCCATTAAATATTTGAGAGTGACTGATTCTTTGAGTGTTAAATCTAATGAATTTGGATACGTTAAATAAATCTGAGTTCCTTTGCCTTTTACTGTTATTGAATTATCGACTAATATAGTCATTTCAAAATCATATTTATAATGTATATTATTTAAAGATATATTTCCACTTATAGGATAAAAATCTCCTTCTTCTTTTATTGTACAAAGAAGCATTAAATTATTATTTCCATAATAATTCTTATTACTCTTAAAATAACATTCTTGTTCAGTAATATTATAATCAGAATAATCAGAATCATTAACTCTTATAAAGTCCACTTTAAACTTATCAGTTATTAAATATTGAGTAATATTACAGTCTGTGTTGAAGGCGATTATTTGACCGGTTTTGGCTGAATCTTGGTCTGAGGATATAATATGTCCTTTTATTGTTTGTTTTTCGATAGATTTATTATAATAAATATTTATATCAAGGACTGAATCAAAAGGTAGTGAACCCACATATTTATTTATAAATCCAAGTTTAAATTTATCTTCTTTTATTAAATTTTCTTCTATAGTACTTTTTTTTATTTTGCATAATAATTGTTTATTTTCATCTTTGACACAATTATCTAATGGAATATAATTTGAATCAGTGAATATGTATAATCCATCTTCATTATTATATAAATCATATTTAAATATTAAATCATAATTTTCTTTATCTTCATCTAAATTAATTGATTGTTTATCTGCATATAAAAAGGGTATTATTTCATAAAAATATCTATATAAGAACTTATCTTTAGTCTTAATTATAATAATGATATTATTATAATTGAAAGTTGCTCTATTAAATGTAAAATTTTGGTCTATATAAGAAGAAATAAGATAAGTATTTACATTACAAATTATTCTTAATTTTTCATTTTGTGGTTTCCATAATCTGCAAGGTAAAGTACGTGTATAACTACTTTCGCCATCTTCAAATTCAAAAGCAGCATAAAATTTAGTTTTTTCTTCAATATTATCAGCATTAAATATATTGCTTTCAGTATCATCAAAATCAGTAATTAATGATAATGCTCCATAATAATAAGCATAATAATCTGAAGCTAATCCTATAACTTTTGTATCTTTATTATCTTCATAATTAACATTAATTAAAATACTATCTTCAACAATGACTTTAAAAGGTCTTGCGTCATACGAAATAGCATCGCCTTTTAAATGATCAGAATAATGCGTTAAATAATACCCTTTTTTCATTCCTTCAAAAAAAGTATAATCGATGGTACAAACTTTTGAAAAATTATAATTTTGGCATTCTAAGTTATCTGCACCTTCAGCTAGTTTTATATTATTGAAATAACTCGCTCCGGTCATAAAATATATTATTGTTAATTTTTCTGAATTTGTAAAGTCTAAAGTTTCAGGATAATTATATATTATTTTTTTGCCTACATTATCTATTTGCATTTTTACAATAATATCAGACTTCTTTATGTTGAAATTATATTTATAATTTATATCAGTAAAAGTCAGATTGTTATTTATATAAAAATAATAATCTGAAAAAATATTTTCACATAGAAGTAATAAAGGTATTTTTTCCGCTTCATATTTTCTGAAAAAGCAGGTGATATTAGAAAAGTATGATTCATTATATACTTCTAATCTAAAAGTATTTGTTGTCAAAGGAGAAATATCAGTGATATTTGTTTCAAAAGCAGAATAAGAACGTGGCTCAGAAATTTCATTCAAGGCTTTAGTTATAATAAGATAGACTTCTTCTTTTGGTTGAGTATATTTTACTTGTATCTGAAGTGGATATTCGAAGTATTTAATACCGTTTTTTTCATCTAATTGAGCAATGGTTAACAAAGTATTTTGAGTTGATAATCCCTCAACTTTTTTACGACTAATATAGCAAGTAAATTCAGTTCCATTCACATCGCAAGAATCAAATTCTGCAAATGAATTATTTGAAATAGGCTCTGTAATAACAAGTTTCTCACCTTGGTATGAATCAACTTTGAAATATATGGCATATTGAGCTTGATCTTTGTCTAAGTCGATAATTTGATAATCCCCATAAACAAAAGGCATATTATAGTGTTTCATTTTTAATGTAAAAAATGTTATGGATTGCAGTCTTAAAGTATAATTACCTACACTGATATTAATAGGATTCAATATGTAATCATCAGCAGACTTATTATATAATTCATCTTTAACTCGGCAAAAGACAGTGACATTCATTTTTTCCGAATCCCATAATCTGCAATCCCATTCGTATGTGTACTTTTCATCATAGTGATAAATTGGTCCATTAAATCTGGTTTTTTCTTCTATATCAGAACCGAGCATAGATAAAGATTCTCTGTTTGTGAAAAGTCCAAAGGTTCCATTAGGTCCTACTACTTTGTCCATATTTTGGACACGGTAACTACTTATCTGTAGATCAATAACTTCATTTTGGGATGATAGATCTGCAAGAGATAACAATAGTAAGAAAATGAAAATAGTTTTGAAAGTTGCTTTCATGTTTTTATATGTTTATTTTTTTTGGATATAATTTTTATATATTTTTTTTGTGACTTATTTCAATCTTTTTAATTTATCAGTGAATATTAATAAAAAATAATTTTTTATTTTTTCTCGAATTTATATTTACATAGTTAATATTTATTTTAAATTTTTTTAATATTTAATATGGGGATTGGGGATTGGGGATTGGGGATTGGGGATTGGGGATT
>JAJJLE010017621.1:0-16108 GCA_023897235.1 Entodinium longinucleatum | reverse complement strand
TATTTTTGCCTTAACTAATTTTCATCTTACATAAATACTGAATAAGTAAATCAATAGCAAATAGATATGTCAACACAAGAGACAAAAAAAGAAGATGAGGAAGAGCCAATCTCCAAAGAAGACCAGAATGATGAAGCCAATGAAAAAAATAATGAATTGTATTTCCTTATCCTAATACCAAGTGAAGAAAAACTTGATTTTCAAGGTAAAGATTATGACACCAAAAATATGATTAATCCATCGATTATCTACAAGAATAAAGTAGAAACAGGAGATGAGACATATCTTGAAGAGATAATTTTCAAGGCAACAAAGAAAAAGAAAAAGAAGGGAAAAGATAATGAATCAAGCAAATCAACTAAATATTCAATTACATTTTTTGAAGAAGAACACATGTATAATATTACATTTTCTGCAAAAAATGAATGTTTCATATATCAACCTAAATTAGAAAGAGGAAATAAATTTCTACAAGATATTCCTTTTGAACCAGTTCCACAGAATAGTGTTCCACTTTATATTAAGCAAAATATATTCCTTGAAGCTTTGAAACAAACTAAAGAAATCGATCAAATGGAAAAAAAACTATACAAGGATACTATCGACTTATACGAGCAAAAAAAGCAATTCAGTCTTTTAATAACTTTATTCCTGAATGTCTATGAAAAGAACAAAGACCTATGCAAACGTTTAATCGAAATATTTTTTAGAATCAACGAACAAGAGAACAACGATAAAGGACCCGATTTAAAAAAATATTTAAAGTCTTTTAAAGACATATTTTCTCGAACTCGCGATATTTTTGATGAAAATAATTACAATCCCATTCATTTTTATGGTATTTTATTCGTCTATCTCCATTTTTACGACGAAAAAAACTTTGTAAAAATAATAGAAGAATTCTCTGAAGGAAATGCTAATATCTTATATGAAATATTAATTCATTATTATTTACACTTTATAAATCCTCTAAAACAAAAAAAGGAATTTTTTGAAGGTTTTATTCGATATGCTCTTAAAGAAAATAAAAAAAAAGAAATATTCGATAGAATAATGAATTATATTGAAGACATCGAAACTTATTTATTTATAATAGATAAACACAAAGAACAGATTTTCAAAAAATATACGGAATTAAGAACAAAACCTTTTGAAATGGATTCACGTCTAAAACTTGTGAAATATAAAAAAAATAAAAAAGATAATCAAGATAAAAATCAAAATGATGAAAATCAATCTTATGATGAAGACGATGATCATAGAGTAAAAGAAGCTGGTAATATAGAAAACGAATGCCATGTAATAGAGAGATTAATTGAAAGCATTATTAATTTTTCACAAAAGGAAAAAATTTTAGTTATATATATGAGAAGTACTTTTTGGATAAATCTAATAGAACAATATGATTATCCGGATTGGGAAAATATCAGCAATTGCCACAAGTTAAGAGAAGTATATAAAAAATATAATGAAGTTGTTAATACATTATATGAAGAGAATGATATTAAATATGATATAAATAAATTTTATGATAGAGATCAATTTGCACATATGTTAAATAAGCTTATCAGCAAATTTTTGGAAAAAAATCAACAACGTCTCACAAACGCAGAAAAGCTTGGTGTTGTACAAAAATTCAATCCATTTTTTAACATAATAGATGAAAGAGATAAAAATAAATTTAAAAATAAAAGAGAGACATATATTTTTGATTATGTGAACTTTAGTAAAATAACACCCGCGTTTATCGAAGCATTTCATATTTTTAATTTTGAAACAATATTCAAAGAAAATATAACAGAATATATAAATAAAATAACTGAGAAAATAAAAGATATCCAAACTTTTGGTAATATAATAAAATTAGTAGATGAAACACGAATGAAAGAAGAGGATAAAAAATATTATTTTCATTTACTTAAAGAAAAATATAATTCAGTTATTAAATATAATATTAATTCAATAAAAGATGATAAGGAATTAAAAAATGCCATAAAAATATTAGCAGAATTTGTAAGCAAAAGGTTTTTGTTTTATGGTAAAAATGATTTTTTAGAAAATGAAATAGAGCTTTTAGAAGATAACATTAAATCTTTAATTTATCTTGAATTAATAACAGAATATTTCCAAGATGAATATAATATTCAGAAAGAATTTATATATGAACAATATTTAAAAAAAATTAAAACAAAAGAAGGAAGAGATAATGTTATAAAATTAGTAAAAAATTTAAAAGATAAGGACCAAAATAATTTTATATATGAAAAGTTGCTAAAAGTTTGCATATTCACAGACGAAGAATTTTTTTCAAATCATGAAAATTATAAAATTCAACAACTATGCTTATTAAATGAAGAATTAAATAAAGATGAAAAAATGAAGAAATTAGATATAATAGAACAAGCATTACATGGAAATAAGAATGCTAAAAGCATAGAAACTGAACTAGATAAAGTAACAAAAAAATTAGAGGAAGGTAAAATAACTAAAAGAGATATGGAAAGATTTCTAAATATTACAAAAAAGGAAAAAAATATGACAAATAAAGATAAAAAAGAAAACGATCCTAAAAATGTGAGTATTCCAGAAAATAATAAAAATGATATATATGTAAAACAAAAACTGGGATTAATAGCTATAATTTTAAAAAATGAATATAACGCAGGAGATAAATATGATGCTTATAAAAAGAATATCGATGAAATAAATAAAATAGTAGACGAATTAACTTCGATACAAGATTCCCTTATGATATTCCATAGAAATATATATATTAATGACATAAAATATATATCAAAAATTCTCGAAGATATAGAAAATAGCCCAATATGTGATGTTAATAATAATATGACCAAATTTTCAGATGATCTTATGAAAAAACATAACGGTTTACACAATGCAATAAAATACGTGAAAGATTTTTTGCTCTTTAAAAAGATATATGATGAAGCTCGAGGTAAAGATCAAGAAGCTCGTTTTAAAGAGGCATATGAAAAATTAAATGATTTAAAGAAAACATTTAAAGAATTTGAAGATAATCCAAAGAATATCGAAGTTATATTTAATAATGAAAAATTTAAAAATATCTTTAAACTTATTAAAGATGAATTAGGCAAGAAAGATGAAAAAAATTCCGAGGAATTTTTGAATCAAATGAAAAAATATTTTAATATTACAGATGAAAATGCAGTTAAAGATTTACAAATGCTAATTAAAAGTAAAAAATACGAAATAATTGTAAAAAGTATTGATTATTTTTTTAAAAATTTTTTGGGAAAAGATTTAAATTTATCTGAAAAAATGAAGACGTTATCAGATCTGCCATTGGAAGAACTTAAAATTGCTTTAAAAGAACTAAAAAAAAAAGAATACTATGATTATGAATCTAATAGTCCTTATTATAGAATATTTACTTCAATTTATGAAAAAAAAGAAGCAATAGATTTCTTACTTCAAAAAATATCTAAAGAAGCAAAAACATCCAAAAATTTCAAGGATTTAAATGATAAATTACAAAAAAATTTAGATCCGACAAATAGAAGTATAGCAATTAAGGATATTAGAGATACTATTGATTGCTTAAAACATGTTAATTGTCTTTTATATAAGTATAAGGACATTCCAGGTATAATAAAATATATAAAAGAATTGAAAGAAAAAGACATAATAAAATTTGAAAATTTTTCTAAAAAATTTGCTTCAATTATTGCATTGGATAATAAGACTGGAGAAGATTCTTTTAAAGAAGTATATGATTTTATTCAAAAAGCAAATATATTATTTCACTTGGATAGTGAGGAGGTTAACGGAGGGAATGAGAAAATAAAAAACGTAGATGAATTAATTAAATTTGGGAATAAAATTAATATAGAAAGTCAAAATGATGAGAAAGAAGAAGAAGATGATATATTTAAATTAAAATGTAAAAAGCTAATATTTTTTAAAGAAGAGGCATCTAAAATAGAAATAATTTATGATAAAATAAATAAATTAAGAGTTAAAGGATATAATGTACCAATAGAAATAGAGATTGAAATAAAATATAATGAAAAATCAAAAGAAAAAAAAGATTCAAATGTAATATATAAATTATATGGAAAAGAAAAAGATTTTAATTATATAAAAGATTATTTATCTAAAATACAAAATGATTATGAAATGCAACTTAGTCAAATTTATGAAAATGAAAAATATTTAAGATTTTTAAAAGGAAAATATTTTAGAAAAGTAAGACAACATCAAAATGGAGATTGTGAAATTTCAGATATAATCAGATTTATTTTAAATAAAACTAAATTAAATAAAGAGCAAAATGAAATTAAAGATACTACTAAAAAATACATTAATACTATAGGAGAAGATTATGAAACAGATTATTCTTTTTATACTAAAGATATATTTAAAAGTATTGCTTCATATATTTCGGAATTATTTGAAATAAATGAATTAAATTTGAATAAACATTATGAAAATATGATAATAAAACAAGAATGTAAGAAAAGAGGTATTTCAATATTAGAATGTAAAAAAGAACAATCAATGGAAGAAAATATTTTATCTTTATTTGCCACAAAATTAAATAAATTACCAATAGCTCAAAATATATTAATTTGTAGTAGAGAAACAACTATTGAAGAATTGCAATCATTTTTATATAGGGCTATTTTATGTGAATATAATACTTTATTTGTTCTTGAAATATTAGGTTCATTTTCTAATTTTCAACTAAATAAAATGTATAGTTATATTGATAGATTAACTTCAATTAAAATGGAAAAATATAAAAAGAAAAAGGATAAAAAAAAAAAAAATTGATAAATCAGATTCAAGTGATTATCTTGATAGTTATATTGTTTTTATTTATAAAAATTTATCTGACGAATCAGCGTTTAAAAATGAATTGAATAATTATATAAAAAAAGACAAAAAAGAGGAGGAAGATATACAACCTAATTATATTGATGAAGGAAAAAAAATGGGTGATTTAGATATTTCAATTATTTCTTCTCAAAGTATAAGGAGTATTCAAAATGATGATATAGATGATATAGATGATATAATAAATAATATAACAGTTATTTCTTCTGACGTGTGTGGCTTAGGTAAATCATTTAAAATAAAAAAATTGATAGAAGAAGAAAAAAAAACGTATTATCATTTTCCTTTAGGTGGGAAATTAACCAAAAATATTATATACAAAAAAATATTAGATTTATTCGATAAAATAGGATATAAGACAGATATTGAAAACGAAGAAAATTCAGAAGATGATGACAATAAAAACGAGAACAATAAAGAATATTCAAAGTTTGAAAATGTAGCGATACATTTAGATATAATCGAAACAAAGGAAACAGATTTAATAAATGAATTTTTATTTTCATTTTTGATTACTAAATTTTATGCTAATAATGAAAATATTATTTATATACCAAATAATATCAAAATTTATATAGAAGTTCCTAATAGTACTGAAAATTATTTAGAAAAATTTGGCATTTTAAAAGCATTTAATGGAAAAAATATTACACTTGGGGAGACATCACAAGAAAAATCAAATAATACATCAAAATTTGAAAATGTTAAAATGCTTCCATTAGAATTAGACCAAAACATCAAGAAAAAATTTAAACGAATAAATAATATAGAAAAGGATGATGAAATAGAAAAATTTATTTTAGATAATTTTAAAAAAATAGGTATTAAAAAGTATTCTTATAATCAAATTCAAACATTTATAAAACTTTATATAAGTCAATTTGAGCCATTCGAAGGAGAACTAAAATTTTATGATCTTGAAGGTAATGATATAACACAAAAATGTATTGAACTTTTTTCCAAAAGTGCAAAATATTTTATTGATTCAGGTTTTGCAAATAAAATAATGAATAAAAATAATGTGAAAGATATATGCGATTTATGTTTAGATGCATATGATAGTGATTTAAGCAAAGAAAATTTTGAATCACCATTAATATATATAGATAAAGAATCAAAAACTTGTGAATTTGAAAAACTTCCTGAGATAGCTAAAGAAGATGATAAAATGATGTCAACAAAGGATGTTGATATTGTTTATTTGATAGATGCAACAGGGTCAATGGGTAGAGAAATAATCGCTGCAAAAGAAAATGTTATTAAAATATTTGAAAAATTAACTGAAAGTAATAAAGACTATAATTTTCGTTTTGGTTCTGTTTTTTACAGAGATAAAATAGATGAGCCAGATGATGAAAATGAATTTTTCCAATTTACAGATAATATGGAAGATTTACAAGAAAAAATAGGAAAAGTTAAAGCGACAGGAGGAGGTGATTTACCAGAGGATTGGGTAGAAGGATATAAAATTGCATTAAATGATATGAAATGGAGAGAAAATGGAATTAAATTAATAATACATATTGCGGATGCCGGCGCGCATGGAATAAGATTTACTAAAAGAGATAAAAAGCATGATGACCAAGCAAAATTATTACCTCCTAAAATTGAAGACTGCGTAAAAAGAAATATAAATATTATTGGATTTAAAATTAATGATGAGCCAAAAAGATCATTTGATGAAATAAGTAAAATATATAATAATTTTAAAAAGAATAATATTGATTATGATAACGGTCAATTTATTGAAATTTATGAATTCATTAGGGATGAAAAAAATCAAAAAGTTGTTTCAGATAATTTCAATAAGCTAGTTATGAAAGCAGCAAAGAATGTGATAAATCCTTCTTATAAATATTTAAAAAGATTAAAAAAAATATTATATCTTGATAATGATGTAGAAAAAGACAAAGGCGATAAAAAATCATTAATAAATATATTAGAATTAGGTATTAGTAATTATGTAATAACCGAAGACAATTATAAAAAAATGATATTATTAGTTTATCGAATAAAAGCAAATATACCAGTTATTATCATGGGAGAAACTGGTTGTGGAAAAACTTCTTTAATAAAAAAATTATCTCAAATTTTAAATAATGGTGAAGAATTAGTAAAAATAATAAACATACATCCAGGTACTACTGACGATGAAATAACTGAAAAGATGAATGAAATGAATGAAACTGCAAAGAGTGAAAAATATAAAAATAAAGAATTATGGATCTTTTTTGATGAAATTAATACTTGTTTATCACTAGCTCTATTAACAGAAATTTTTGTTAATAGAACGTTCAACGGAAAAAAATTAGAAGATAATATAAGATTAATTGGTGCTTGCAATCCTTATAGAAAAAGAAAAGAAGACATAGAAAGATGCGGCTTAATCAGAGAAGATGATGAAGATGAAGATGAAGATGATAAGTATAAGGATAAATTAGTATATAGAGTAGAACAATTACCTGAATCTTTATTATATTATGTATTTAGTTTTGGTTCAATAAGTAAAGAAGACGAAAAAAAATATATAGGAAGTATTATACAAAAATTATTTACTAAAGAAGAAGAAAAATTACATGAGCTCACAACTAAGGCTATTTCAGAATGTCATAAATTTTTAAGAAAAAGTTTTGGTAATGAACCTTCTATTGTATCATTGAGAGAAATCGCAAGATTTACAGCATGTGTCGAATTTTTCATGGAGTATTTCCCTATAAAGAAAAAATACGATCCAAAAGAAAAAGATAAGGTTGATGTTGATATTAAGGAAACTAAAAAACTATATAAAATAAAAGGTATTATATGCTCCATATATATATGTTATTATACAAGATTAACAAATGAAACCCAAAGAAAAGATTTTCAAACTTATCTACGAACACAATTATTAAATATAGTAAATTACGGAGAAAAAAATAAAGGAGGTAAGAAAGAAGGTAATTTGTTAACACAAATAATATATAAAAAATTTAGAGATGATGTCTCATCTCATCTTAATGGAAAAAGTTTCGAAAATTTTGGCGATATATTAAATATAGAAGAGGAATTTTTATTAGAGCAAGTCGATTTAGATAACGGAATAGGAAAAAATCAGTCATTAAAAGAAAATGTATTTTTAATATTTATAGGGGTAGTAACAAAAATACCTTTAATTATAGTAGGTAAACCAGGAACAGGTAAAAGTTTAAGTGTGCAATTAATATGTAATTCAATGAAAGGTGAATATTCTAAGAATGATTTTTTTAAAAATTATCCAAAAATAGATCAAAAATATTTTCAAGGTTCAAAAAATACTAACCCAGAAGATGTTGAAGAATTATTTAAGCAAACTGAAGAATTATATAATGTATATAAAGATCGTAATGATAAATCAGTACCCATATGTATGATTTTATTTGATGAATTAGGTTTAGCAGATCAATCTAAAACAAATCCCCTTAAAGTTTTACATAGTAAGCTTGAATATGAAGGTAAAAAGGAAGGAATCTTTTTTATTGGTATTAGTAATTATTCTTTAGATGCAGCAAAAGTAAATAGAGCTTTGAATTTATCTGTACCTAATTTAGAGGAAAAACCAGATCAATTAAAAATAACTGCTGAAAGTATAGTTAAAAGTATTTTTGTTGATGCTTATGATACTAATAATTTTATATTTAATATACTTTCAAAAACTTATTCTCAATATAAATTTTGGTTAAATTTTATTCAAGAATTAACAGTATTAAAACAATATATTGAAAAAGAAATAAAAAAAGAAGATTTAGAAAAATATTTAAAGGGAAAAGAATTCAAAAATATTAAAAGGGAAATAAAATTTATAAAATTATTAAAAAAAGATAAAAAGATAAAAACCGAATTTCATGGAAATCGTGATTTTTATAGTTTAATAAGAGGAGTAGCAATACAAGTCTCTAATTTAAGTAATAAATCAAATGAAAAGGAAATTAAACCTATTATTAATCACTTTATAGAAAGAAATTTTGGAGGAATAACTTATGATATAGATATCGATTTTAATTTGGAATTTAGCGATATAATCGAAAATATGAAAACACTCAAGGAGCAAATATTAAATGAAGAATTAGAAAAAATAAAAAAAAATGAAGAAAGCAATGATGATGATGAATCTGATAAAAAAACTAAAGAAAAAAAAGGTACAGTCAATTATAAAATAAAAGTTACTTCAGTATTTTTATTTAAAAAAATATATAATGTAGTTTGCTCTTTAGAAAAACAAGAAGGTAATGAATATGCAAAAGGAGAAAATTATCAATTAAGTAAAGATGATTTGATTAAATATGATTTAAATACATGTATTAATAATAATATAAATGATAATAATAGTCGTTATTTATTATTAGAAATAAGATCAAATTTAACTCCACTAATTAATCAAATTATAAGATTACAGAATACATACAGAAAAGATAATATAGATACTCTTATTGGAAGTCCATTTTTATATGATAAAAATAGTAGTGATTATCAAGCTAAAAAAATCAATGAAATACAAAATTGTTCGTCTCAAAAATACAAATTGATTATATTACAGAATTTAGACGAGATTTTAGCCTATTTATATGATTTATTTAATATGAATTATAAATTAATCGATGATCAAAAGTTTGTTAGAATATGCTTAGATAATTTTAGCGAGCAATTAACACCTGTCAGTGAATCATTTAAAATTATAGTTTTAGTTGATAAAAAATTTGTTAATAAAATTGATATGGCGTTTTTAAATCGTTTAGAAAAAATGCAAATTAGTTTTCAAGATTTATTTGATAAAGAAAAAAAAGAAAATAAACCAATTATAAATTTAATAGAAGAAATTGATGGAGAAATTGGATTAAAAAAAATAATAAAATCAGAGAAATCTAAATTTAAATATGATATAAAAAATCTTTTAATTAATTGTAGTGAACAAGAAATCGGAGGATTAGTATATTATTTATATTTACAATTTGCCAATCAAGGAGTAGTTGATGAAAAAGAAAAAGATAATATAAAAGAAAAAGTATATACTAAAATAAGTAATCTTTTACCTCAAGATATAGCAATAATTTTACCAACGAAAAATCCAATTAAAGAGAAATATGAGAAAAAAAAATTTTATAATTTTATTCAATATAAAAAAGCTTTGGATTCTAATGACAAAGATTTAATAAATTATAAAGTATCAATTATATATACATTTAGTAATATCGCTGGTCATATAAAAGAATTTAATAACGATAATGTAATTATGATAGAGAATATTAGTACAGAAGGAAACTTAAAAACGAAAATTGAAGAAATTAAAAATAGAAATATAAATAATAATACCAAATATCCTTATATATTATTTAAATTTGATGATTATAATTCTAATAAAGTGCAATTTACATCTGATTATATTACAAATTATTTAAAAGATGATGAATACCATTATATATTTATAATATATATTCATAGATATAGTGCACAAAGAATTTATTCAATTCCTAATATATTTGAAAATATAAATCAATTATTTATTGATAATTTAGAAGGTTCAGAAACAACTTTAAATGATTTGTTAACCAAAAGTGTTAAAGATATTATGAATTTAGATGTATTTAAAGATTTAAATAAAGAATTTAGAGAAGCAATAACTAACTTTATTTATGATACATTAAATCCTAAATTAAATCAACACAGTAAAACGACAGATCTAAGTACTTATCTTAGTGAGAGATATCCATCAACTACTAAAGAAACATTCATTGAAAACTTATTAGATTATTTACGAGATAACGATGAACTTTTTAAAAATAAAATAATAGAAAAAGCCAAGAATTTAATAGTCACAGAGAAAGAACCTATAAAAGATTGCAATATATTAATTAATAAATTATTTGATGACTGTTATGTGAATAAAGATAAAATTGATATTGTATCAATATTGCTGGATTATATTAAAGAAAATATTTTTATTAAATATTTAAATTTTATTTTTAATGTTTTAGAAGATAATAATTTCTTTACTACATTAATAGAATTAAATAAGGACAAAACTTGTATAATTAATAAAAACGAATCTAAAAATACTAAAATAATTAAAGATTTGGAAAATGCATTTTTAAAAGAAATAAAATTAGATAATAAAAAATATGAACCAAAATTTTTACCTAATTATCGAATACCAGGATTTTATAATCTTTATAAAAAATTATCTGATTATATATCTAAGGATATTAGTGTTCAATTTTTAAATAATGAACTAAATTATATGAAAATTGAAGATATCTCAAATATTAACAAAGTAAAAGAAGAATTTCATAAAAGAGAAAAAAGATTGTTGGATAAGGTTTTGGATATAATTAAAAAAGATCAATTATATAATGATTTAGTGGACAGAATAAAACCTGATTTAATACTAAATGATTATATTATATATTATTTAGAAAAATATTTAGGCATTTATTCCAAGCCTTTTATTCATCTAATTAAATTATTATTAGATTATAGATTTTCCGATGAAATAAATATAATAAAAAATAGCGAAGAAAATTCAATTAATATAGTAATAATAAAAATAATATGGATTGAATCATATATTGATTATATTAAAGAAATATTAACTATATTTGATTCTAGTAAAATAATTATTAATGATATGGAAGGGGATGATTTCTATAATAAAATATATAATTCAATTTTCGATAACTCAATTAAATATAAAGCCAATAAAAAGAAAGATGAGTATACAAAAGAAATTAATAAATGTTTTTATTTAGTTTTAGTAGGTTTATGCTTAAGTGTAACAACTAATAATATAGAGCAAATGAGAATATCAATTGAAAATTATTGTGGTATATTAAAAGAAATAAAAAAAATTATGCAAAAAATGGAAGGTAATTTTGGTTTAAAAATAGATGAATTATATATTATAGATGAATTAATTAAAATTATAGAATATAATCCAAATACTAATAAAAAAATTATGAAACAAATTCGAGATAAATTGGTAGAAAATGCAAAAATTATACAAAAGGGACTCTCAAAAGAAAAATTAATAGAGAATTTCAAAGGTCTGAAAGAATTATTACCAAATATAAAAAATGAAGAAACAAAAGAAAAATATTATGATACCTTAAAATATATATATAAGAAAGAAATAGAAAAAGTAAATGATAAAGTTTATTGTAAAGTAATACTGGATGAAATAATAACACAAAAAGAAATATTAAAAAAATCTAATGATATATTTCGATTTTTATTAATAAAATTAGAAGATATAGAATGTTTTGATTCGATAAAAGATTATTTATTAACTTCAAAAGATAATATAATAACACTTATAAATAAAAAATTAGACCCAAAAAATAGTAAAAAAGATTATTATATTGCATTATCAGAAGTTATGATATATTTTTTTGAAAGAATTACTTTTAAATATTTGGAAGGGTTTTCAAAAAACGACGTTTTTATAGAAGAAAAAGAAGAAGAGGGACATTTATATGTTTTTAAAGAATGTAATAAATTTTTATCTGAACTCAATAAAGCTGTAATAGATGAAGAAGAGTTAAATATAAATATAACAAAAATATTTTGTATAGGTTATATAAAAACATTTTGTTATATGTTTATTAAGATGCATAACAAAAAAAGATTTAAACCTGAAAGTATTATAAAGATAATTAATGATGTTGATAAAATAAATATGGTAAAACTTTATATATATAAAATAATTTATAATAAATATAAAAAACAAATGGATGCATTTTTAGATTGTGATATTATAAAAAAATATAAATTGAAGACTTATGAAGGATTTGAAGAATTTATTAAATCTGAAGATATAGAAAAATTAGAAAGTTTGAATTTTTATAATGTTCAATCAAATGAGATATTTAAAATTCTTGAGGAAAATAGTAAAAATCAATTTAATGAGAAAATAACCGAAGATAAAATTCGTAACCCAAGAAAAAATTTTGATGATTTTTATACTGCATCATATCAATTAATATTATCAAAATTAATTGATGAAGATTTTATAGATGATGCATCTTATACCAATTTTTATGAAAACGTTTGTAAGCCATTATATCAAAATGAAGACGATGATGAAGAAAATAATATATTATTTTCATTAATGAAAATTTTTTTTGAAAAAGAGAGATATTTAAAATTTAAAGATGAATATGAACTAAAACCAGAAGATATTGAAGCATTATCATACGGATATAGATATTGTTTAAATGAAGTAAAAAGCAAAAAGAATAGAGAGGAAGATTATATTTATTCAATTTTATATAATGAAGAAAAATTGGATGATTTTGATAAAAATTTTTATCCGGGAAATGATAACAATAAAGATGTGCCTTATTATGAATTATATAATGGAATATTAATACAAATTGAAGAAAATCCTGATGACGGATGTTATGCTTGTTTATGTGATAAAGGTTACTTTCATTCGGTTAAAGGTGGATTTGTTGGTATTAATGAAAAAAATATGTCTTGTCCAAAATGTAAGGGAGATATAGGCTCAAAAGAGTTTTATTATACAGAAACTGATAAAAAAGATGAACATAAAAAGATTAATACTATAAAAGATTACAAAATGGTTACAAGTAATAAAAATTATTTCAGAATTTTTAGGGACAGAGAGCAAATAGATGATTTAAAGAGAAATAAAGAGCATTATGGAAAATTTGAAAATGGGAAATATATGACTTTAGAAGAATTTAAAAAAAAATATATAGAGCCTTTATATGCAGAAGAAAAAGGATTAAATAAAATAGATATAAATGCTTTTAGAAAAGAAAATAAAGTAGTTAGGAATTTAAGTAAAATATCTTATCGATTATTAAATTATATTTTATTTTGTAATTTATTCTTTGCTTATTTACATACTGGAGAAAAAAAATTTAATGATTATCTACCAGAAGGAATGACCTGGATTTCAATGATAAAATTATGCTTTAATAAATTGAAATTGAGTTTAAAAGAAAAAGATATTAAAGATATAGAAATATTTATGAATTGCATTTTTAAAGATTTATTCTCTAAATTACATAATAAAAATTGTATTAAAAAATTTGAAAACCTTATTGAATTTGAAAAAGAATTGGAAGAATTAATTAATAAGAAATGTGATGAAGCAAAAAAAGAAATAGAAAAGTATAAAGAAAAAGAAAAAGAAATTATTGGAAACCAAAAATCCGCGATTGCTTTAATCAAAGAAATATACGGTAAAAAAGAGTATGATAGCGAAGAATTTCCATTTTATGAATATTTTTATTATACTGATTATTTAAATGAAGTTTATATCAAGAAGAAATTAAAAGAAAAAGATGAAAATGATTATCCAATGATTATTGAATATTTGAAAAACACAAAAAAAAATGAAGATGAAGAGGAAGAAGAAAAAGATAACTATTCTTTGGATAATTTGATTCCCTTTAATAATGTTCTAAAATTATTTAATGATACTTACTCAAATAAAATTACAAGAGAGACAGCAGAAACAACAAAAATAAATGCTAGTGGAATTTATCAAGAAAATGCTAAATTAATAGATGAGTTTATTGTATTATATAATAAGTTTGAATTAAAAGATGATGAAGAAAATAATCTCGAATTAGATAAAGAAAAAAATACTATTATAGACTTCTTTATACTTGATGATAATAAATATGGAAGATCATATAAAAAAATATATAAAGAATTTATAAATAAGCAAAATGAATCTTTAGAAAGTTTATTAAATGAAAAAATAAGAACAGGTGTATTTAGTAGTAATTCCGCAAATAAAATAAATGTTCAAGAAATTAAAGAAAGTGAAATATTTACTTCTAAAAGACTTAATAAAACTTTTACTGATGTTATATTTAATTCTTCTTATAGAAAATACATAGATACTAAAAGACATGAAAATTATAATGAATATGAAATAAGATTTGATCAAATCGAAACAGAAATGGCTCATTCAATATTAAATGATAAAAAGTTACTTAATGATGATATATTCGAATTTAATTTCAATGATGAAGTTTTTACTTTTGAAATAGGAGATTTAATTTCTAATTTTGCTTATGATAAAATGTCTATCAATTCAGATGATGAAATTGTAATATATCAATTTATAAAAAATAATGATGGAAATAATAATCTATATAAAAATATAATAAAAGATTTTATAACCTTAATAGAATATTTAAATAGAATGAGCAAAGATAATAAAATTAAGGGGAGCACTAAAATTTGTGATATAGAAATAGTTAAAAAAAAAACAAATATTTCAGAGGAATTCCAAAAAATATTTAAAGAAGAAAAAGAACAAGATAGAAAACAAAATAAAAAAAATAAAAAAGATAATATCTCAGTAAAAGCTAATTTTAATGTTAGTAAAATAACAAATGTATTTGTTTTCTTTTTAGAGTTGATATTTAAGTATGTTATAAAAGATATCGAAAAGTATCAAGAAAAAAATAAAGAAGAAAAATCTGTTTATAATTTTGATGATAAAGATATGATAATTAAAAAACTTGATTTAGCTACGGCAATCAGATTATTTATAACTTTAGTACTATATAGAGAAAATGATAAGGATAAAAAAATTAAAAAAAATAAAAAAAATATTGTTGATTATTTGAATTTGAAAAGTAAGGATTTATGGAACTCAACACTATATAAAACAGAATCAAATAAATCTCAATTTGAAGGTGATTTATTGAAAATAAAGGATTTAAATATAAAAATAAAGGAAATATTATATTTTTATTATTATTTAGGCGAAAAATATGACAAACATGAAAAAGATGTAATTAATGAAATAAACAAAAGAATTAAAAGTATAAAAAAATCTAAAAAATATGATGAAGAAGAGGAAGAAGAAGAAGAGGAAGAGGAAGAAGAGATTAAAGTGATAAAAGGAAGCAAAGATACAGGAAAAGGAGTAAGTGGTATTAAAAAGCAACTTAAAGACAGTGATGAATCAGAGGAAGAGAAAAAAGCGACAAAAGGAAGCAAAGATACAGGAAAAGAAGTAAGTGGTATTAAAAAGCAACCAATTAAAAAAAAGAAAATTATAGATGATGATGATGACGACGACTGAAAAAAAAAAATATATATTAAAAAATTATTATTAATTTAAACTTTATATTTATTGATTAAATTAAAATATTTAATTAAGAAATTAATTTATCTTAATAATAAATAATTTTTTATTCAAATAATTATTGTATGGGGATTGGGGATTGGG
>JAJJLE010017620.1:0-16501 GCA_023897235.1 Entodinium longinucleatum | reverse complement strand
AATCCCCAATCCCCAATCCCCAATCCCCAATCCCCAATCCCCATCAAAGCAAAATTATAATTTAATATTTATTTAATTTAAGTTAATTATATTATTTATTAATTGAATACTATTTAAATATATAATTACTTAATTTTTTGCTTTTTTAAATATATTTTTATATTTAAATTTCATCATCTCTAAAATCATCTTCTTCCTCAGAATCTTCATTAACCGAACTATTATCATTATCAGATCCTGTATTATTTTCAGTACTTATATTTGGCTCTTTTCCATCATTATTTTCATCCAATTCTTTGGCTAATCCAGAATCAGGTTTTATTTCTTTTTCACTTATAGAGCTTTCTTTTCTCATATGTAGATCAATATCTTGAGCCTTTTTTTTAAATAATTTATTATCTAAAATATTATCACCATTTAATGCAGTATATAATTTATAACATTGTCCAATTGTTACTTCATTTATGAAAATTTCGTCTATCTCATTTTCGAATCCATCCGTTTCTATAGTTGCTTTATTCCATAAATCTTCATTTATTATATAACTTTTTAATTTTACATCATTACGAATTTCCATTTCTTGCCTAGTAACAGCGATTGTTCTTGATATTAATTTTCTAATAGCAGCTGTGAAGTTATCTTTATTAATTATTTTATTTTCTTTTTCATTTTTTTCAAAATATGATGTTATATATTGTTTAGCGTTTTCAGGTACATCTTCTTGATAATCTATAGGTATATTTTTTTTCATATCTTTCCAACATAAAGACTCGAAATAATCGAAAATTGAAATCAGGGAATCAACAGTAAATAATTTATCCTCATAATAATATTCATATTGGGTAGTGAAAAATTGGACTAATTTTGGCTCTAATATTATATATTTAGGTAAACTTCCTATAATAGTATATAATAAATGATCTTTTGGATAATTTTCTTTAATTATTTGATTCATTAATATTTGTAAAGAGGCAAATACATCATTATAAAATCTACTGTTTCTATTAGCTTCTAATAAATTATATAAATTATCTTTTTCTAGTTCGTTTAATTCTCTTTGATTATATTTATTTATATAATCTTTTAAAACGGTGCTATTTTCTCCTCGGAAACCTTCATATAAATAAGTAACAAATCTTATTTTTTCATTTGTGAATTTTTTTATACCTGGTAATATTTTTTTGCCTAATTCTTCCTCTATAATATCATAATTATAAACAATATCATTATAATTACTATAATTTATTTCATCCTTTTTATCAGTGAAAATATTTCTCATTGAATTATCTATTATTAATTTTTCGAATAATTCAAATACTTCATCATTTATATTAATTATTTCATTTCTAGTAGCATCTTGCACATTTATCTCTTGCTCTAATTGAACAACATAACTATTTAATACCCCATTAATATTATTTTTTGCAATAATATTATTGATAAATGTATTTTGAAATTCGATAAATGATTGATATGCAGCAGCAAGGAACATACCACCTTCTTTATCACCATCATCAACTAAGAAATCACACAATAAATTTTCTTCTTTCATTTCATAAGGTTTTTGCCCTTTTTCTAAATCTCGTAATACTCTGCATTTGTATTGAACTGCTTTTGTCTTTATATTATCCCATGAACTCATAAAATCTGCTATAAATAAAGAATTAAATTCATCTTCTGTTATTTGTACTATATTCATTTCGTTATAAGTTTGAACTATTTTAGGTATTTGTTCTATTAATTTCACTTTTTTTGCTTCGTCTCTTGTTATTTTATATGAATATATTTTTAATAGAAGATTTGATAGTTTATTTATTCCTATTAAATTTTGCATATTCATTGCGTTTTTTGTTAAATCCAAATCTCTATTTATTAAAGCATCTATTATTGCATATTTTTTTTTATTTTCTTCCAATGAATTAAATTTATTAATGAAATTTTGCATATCAGTGATTTTAGATACTGTGAAATATTGGATATTTGGATATATTTTTTGTTGATAAATATGAGGAGGATAATTAGATTGTATAATTTCTTTAATACTTTGTGGATTGAAATTAAGTAATTTATTATTTTCTATATTATATAAATTATTTAATTTTTCGATTTCTTTTTTATTATTAAATAAATTTTCTATAAATATATCCGCTTCTTTTTCAAAATTATCTAATTTTTCTGGAGTATCTACTGACTTTAAATTTGAAATTAATTTCAAAATATCATCAAATTTAGTATTTAAAAATACATATATATTAGTAAAACCAACATTTTTTAATTCATTTTCAAAAAATTCTAAATCTTTTTTAATTATACCAAAAAGTGTATGAGGGAATAAATTATCTACTAAATATTTTCGCATTTGTTCAAGAGTTAAATTATTTAAAATATATGCTCCTAATAAATATGAGTATAAAATGAAATTCAAAAATCTATAAGTGATATTTTTCATCCCTCTTACAACCCCTTTTTTCTCAAAATCTTCAATAGTGAAATTTTCCAATATACCCTTATCTTTGGACATTATATATTTATCTACATAATTCTTTTTAAAATCTGAAATAGTTATCGCTTGGAATGCATTTATATACTCTCGACTTCTATTTCTACAAAAATTATCGATATCAGCTTGAGCATAAAAGACTCTGAAATCTTTTTTATATAAAATGTGATTAGTACCTCCTATAGTATGTCCATTTGGGCAGTGGAATGTATGAACAGGGAAAGTGCATGGTCTTATTTCATAAGCAAATCCACAATCTTTACAAACATAATATCCCATTAATTCTTTCATAGGGAATTTATCTGCTAAAAAATTATAAGCTTTGACAAATTCGTTTATAAAAGGGAAAGAACCTGGAATATAATTTTTAGAAATAAAATCACTTGTATTAGGCTTTAATATTTGATTATAAAAATTATTATCTTTTAGCAATTGAGTATTGAATATTAGTCTTAAAATATATAATAAAATTTGGAAATCAGGTTGATTTAAAGGCTCATCTGATATTTTTTGGAAAATATTTTTCTTGAGTAAATCTTCATTAAGTAAATATTCAAATAATTTTTTTCCTTCTTTTCCAAAATTAATATCGTTTTTCATTGCTTCATATAAATGTTTCATTTTTATAATGATATTATTTTTATCATTTCCATATAAAAATGATATTATTTTATTTACTAAAAGACAATAAAATACATCGAAATTATCATTAATTTCCTCGAAATTTAAATTAATTTTGTGCTCTTTATCTAAAAGATATAAAGTAATTGGCTGTAAAAATTCTTTATATTTTTCAATGTTTTTAAAATTAATGAAACTCTCTTTAAATATATAATCGCTACTTTCATTTGCTTCTTTTCTTAAAATTTCTGCTATATCTTGATATATGGGTATATTTTTAGTATTGAATTCGAAATTTGCGAATTGCTTGAAATTATCAAATTTTTGGAAGTATAATCTAAATATATATATATTCCTCATATTTATGATATATTTATTATTTTCATCTTTGTCTACTAATAATTTATTTATTTCATTGAAATTACATTTATCAAAATGATTATAATTAACTTCGACATAATAATATGAATAAGTTTTGATATAAGCTATAGAATATATTTTTAATATATTATTATCATTTTTATTTTTATTTTCGTATAAATATTGCAAACATTTTTTTAAATATCTTAAAGATAAACCTAATAATAACGCTTCACAACAAACTCCAGTATATTGATTTTTATGTTGGTTTAATATTTCCTTGAAATAAGATTGGCATTGAGTTTCAAAAAGATAAAGTAATATTTCATTTAATTGAACTGAATTTAATGTATTGATAAATTTAAATAATTCTTTGTATTTATATAAGTTTTTGTTATTTTCGATATTTAAGAAATTTCGAAGTAATATTTCTTCATTATCTCTATCGTGATTGTTTCTATCCCTTACTTCTGGTTTCATATCTTTCATTGATTCGACTAAGAATATATGACTCTTTTTAATAAGAGAATCATTTCCAAATATATTTTGAATTAGTTTTATTTTTATATTTTCATTATTTATATTTTGATATTCCTGTCTAAATATATAAAATAATAAATTAGTATATTCATCTCCTTTTATTTTAAATGATTCATTAAATATATTATTTAAATTCAAAATTTCTTTGTATAACAAATTATAATTTGATATATATAATAAATAAGATTGATTAAGTAAATTAGTTACTATTTTTTCATAATATAATTCAAATTCTTGATGATTCAGTTTATGACTCTCTTGAATTTTTATTATTGAATTTAAATTGAATATTTGTTTACTACCTATATTATATTTTTTATTTATTTTTTGTAAACTTGCTTCAGCAGGGATAAATGTATAAAAATAATCGTAAAATTTATTTATATCTTTTCGCTCTAATTCAATACTATAAATCAGCATTGATTCTATTAATGATTCAATTATATTAAATAAGAAATAATTAACTTTTTTTATATATTTTTTATTTTGATCATTGTTTTCGTATTTAATTTGCTTTCTTACCAAAGATTTAAACATATATTTTTCTATAGGGAAATAATTATTAGGCTCTAATATTATATCTATTAAATTAATTATATCATTTTTATACCCTTGTGTAAATAGTATTATTTTTGCTAATTCTTCTTTATCATTTGAGAATTGATATTCATTATATGCTCCTTCTTCTCCAAATTTTATTTTTAATATTAATAATAAAATAGAATAAATATGTTCATTAGTAGTATAATTAGTATTTTGTTTAGTTGCCAATATTTTAATTACATAATATTTTAAATATTCTTCAAGTAATAATTTTTTAATCTGTTCATCATTTTGATTATACATAACTCTGAAAAATTCAATATTGTCTAATTCGATGATAATATTATTTTTAAATTTATCTAATTGACTTTGATAATTATCTATTAAATAAATATCATTTGCATCGTTTTCGATGTCTTTTCTTAATAAATTTTCATTATCAATATATCGTTGACTTATAGTGTCATTAACATAAGTTATAATTTTATCTAAATTCTGCTTACTTTGAGGTATTTGTAATCCATTATAAATTGTTATTTTATTTGAATTGATGCCTTGCTTTAATTTGATTTTGAAATTTGTATTTGTGAAATAATTTAAAATTATATTACTTAAATATCCATTTTTCATAAAAGTTTCTAAATTATTTCCATAAACAATTTGATTAAGAATTTCATTTTTTAGTCCTTGATATATCATTTTTAATAATGATAAAGATAAATAATCTCCTAATTTACTATTAATAACTTCAAAGAAATCAATATCATTAACTTCAATAGCATCAGAAGTATATATATCATTAATTATTGCATTCATATTATTACATTCTTTTTCTACGCTTTTATATATATAATTCTTCAATTTTTCATTTTCTAAAATTTTTTCAGCTAAATATCCTAAATAATTAATATTATTAATTTCTTTAGATTCATTCAATACTTCGAATTTAATACAATTTAATACTGAATATATTTTTCTTTCTATTAAATTACTGTTTTGTAAATAATCTTTTGTTATCATTTCATTTTGTTGTGATATTACTTTAAATAAATCTGAGCTTTGACTTCCTTTTAAATTATCAATAAATAATTGATTGAATTCATTATTAGTAAAAGGTATTAAATCGGGTACTATTTCTTTTTTGTTGTTATTAATATTTTTATTTTTTGCTAATTTTTTATCTGCTTTCATTTGACGTTTTTTATGTACTATAAATAATATATTTTTATTTTGAAGTTTTTTATTTTCCTGAGCGAAATTATTAATCACGTGATTAACTGTATTTATTTTATCTAAATCATTTTCACCAAATCTTATTACTAAAATATTTTTATTATTATTTAAAGTAAATGATTTAAGAACTAATAATAATTCTCCTTCGCTTTTTATTGTCTCAATAATAACAGCGCTTTGCTTGCTAAATTCTCCGAATTTATTTTTATATACTATTTTTTCTTCGAATAAAGTTTCAGTCATTTTACTGAAAGTGTAAATAATATTTTTTTGATATTGAGCTTTTTGGAAGAATGAATCGAAATTATTATATTTAGATGATTTATATATATTAAATACTTTTTCATTATATTGATTATATTTTTCAATTTTTGAATGTACTATAGAAGCAATTATATCTTGGCAAAATGTTGGCACTATTTTTTTAAATATCGCATCGACCATAAATTCTTCATACTTTTCATTTCCTTTTTCCTTAATTATTTCAGGATTTTCATTTTTTAATTTAAATACAAGACCAGCAATATCGTGTGGTTTACAATTAATTAATAATTTACCCAAATCTAATCTAAGCTTATTTTCTTTTTTATTAAATGTTGCAATTAATTTTATGTATTCGTTTATCTTTGAAATAATGGCTAAATCTTCATTTTCTAATAGCATATTATAATTTATAATATGCTTTTCGAATCTATTTAAAAATGGAGGATCTAGTTTTAATTGTTGTATCTGAAGATTATTAACTAATACAATAACATGGAAATTACGATTTACTTCTGATGATATTTTAGCATATTCGAAGGCAATTCTTGCATATTGTTTATTTCCCATAATTGTGAAATTTTGATTGAATAGATCATATAAAGAAGGATATATCATATCTAAATCTTGCATTAAAAGAACATCATCTGTTTCCATTATATATTTTATTTTATTAAGAATATCTTCACTATATCTGCCTGACTTCATATCTGCTTTATATTTACTACCAATTAATTCTATATGCTTTCTCTTTAATTTATTAAGTAAATATTTTAATATATCACTAGCCGAATTTCCTTCTGATATTAGCATTAAATATCTACTATTTTCATCCATAAGATTTTTTTTAATTATTTCTAATAAATTCATTTCATCTTCTAATCTTATATTTTCATCAAATTTATGTTTAAATTCATCTTTAAATATTTCTTTAATTTTTTTGGTACTGTCTTCCAATCCACCAAAATTAATTTCTAAACTAAGTATACCGACTTCTGTCAAAGTTTTATTTTCATTTTGTTCAATATCTCCTCTTCTGCTTTTTAATTCCCTCATAGCATTTTTTATCAAATTATAAAAATCTCTATTACCATGGAAATATTTATTATCTTCTCTTTGTTCTTGATTAAAAGTTAAATATCTGAAATATGTTCTAGCTAAAGTATTGAAAAAGTCTCCATATTTATGAGCTAATTCTTCATCCAAAGCTTCAGCAATGGATATAGCTGTTTCTTCTAAATCTTGAATATCATAATCTGTAATAGTTAATCCTAAAGCACGATTAATTTTAGCAGCATCTAGTTTCCAATTAGATATACCTAAAAATGGTACTGAATCTTTTGTATCTTTTTCTAAAAGGAAATGAATAACTTTTAAAGGATTATTGCTTGAACGTTCAGCTAAGCCCATTTCATCGAAAAATACTAAGGGTATAATTTTATTTTCATCATCATCTTCTTTTTTTTCATTTTTTGAAGCCAAAGCTTTATCGAAGACTTGTTTTATACCTTCTGCTGTACTTGTTTCAGAACCTTGATAATAAAAACGATATAATTTACCTTTATCTTTAAAAAGATTATTTTCTGAATATTTTCCTTGCATCGAATTATATAATATTTGAAAAGATAAAGATTTCCCTGTACCAGGCTTACCAACAATTATTAAAGGCACATTATTAATTATGCAAGTAAAACAAGTGAAAAGATTTTCTCTCAAAGCTCGATTTAATGCAATACCTTTATTTTTTTCTATCATCATTTGCTTTGTTATTTTCTTTATTTCATATTCTGGTAAAGTTAAAAATGTACTTTTATCATAATATTTATCTAATCTTTTGGCCAATTCTCTTCTATATTCTTTTTCGTTTAAACGTAGATAATAACATAAATATAAAGTCATATTTTGACTTTGGAACATTTTTTTATAATCGGAAAAATAAGATGAATTAAAATATTTAATGAAGTATTCAAAGAAAATTCCGAATCTTCTTATTTCTCTCATACTAACAGATGATTTATCATATTTATCTCTAATAAAATCATGGCATTCTACAATACTATCTATAATAATTTTAACTAAATTATTCATATCATCTTCACTGATATTAGTTATTACTTTATTTTCTTTAATGCTATTAATTATAGAAACAATAGTATTATGAATATATTTAATTTCATCTTCTCTTCTTAAAGAACCAAAATCAAAAACAAAATTTAATAATGAATGAGGTAAAGGATTTACTGAATATACTAAATTATTTAATTGACTTTTTTCTTTTGTATTATAATATACCAAACCACTTTCTCTCATTTTTTTATTAAGTACACGATAAGGATTACAAGCACCGAAAAATACGAAATTACTATTTATTTTATTTCCTAAATAAGTATGTCTACACATTATTTCAGTAATTAATCCTAAAGAATTACATGTATTAATTTCATCAAAAAATACCCAGACTAATCGTCTATCATCTTCTTTTATATCTTTATTTAGTTCATTATCTTCTTTTATAATTGTTTCAATAAAAGCAACAATATCTTCATCAGTAATCCCGGCATGAATTTCGAGTTTTCTCCAATTTAATTCACCTTTGCCATATAAAGTAGATAACATTTCAAATATTTTCGTTTTTCCAACACCAGTTTCACCCATTAATATTACTGGTATTTTTGCCTCAATATTTAATAAGATTCTTACTATTTTAATAAAGTTATCACTTACAAAAATATAATTCCCAGCTTTAACACATAAATCTCGAAGTTGTTGAATAGAGAATCCATTAAGGTCAAATAATTTTTTGATTTCTTCTAAAAATTGTTCATGAGTCATATTCTTATAATCAGTTAATGGTATCTTATGTACTCTATCGGGATTATTTGAATTCCATAATTCAAGAAGTTCTTTATATTCTTCATCGTTCTTTTTCGCGTTTGATATTATGCTAAAACTATTTTTATCTCTATTGAAAAATACTAAACTTGGTTTTATATCATCGAAACTGAATACTTCATGCTTTTCATTTTCTAATGCTGTGATAGCTTCTTCTATTGCTGCATTTTGGTCGAATTTATTATATATATCAATATTTTCTTTTTGCCTTTTTATTAAAAGCTGATCATATGGTGATCTTGTAAATACCTTTGTTAAAGAAATGAAATTTTTAATTACGGAAGTACGAGCTTTCATTATAAGATTTTGAATACCGTTATAAAAAGCTATATTATAATCAAAATATATACTTTGGAAAAAATTTCTGAATTGTAATGATAATATTTTTATGAAGTTCATTTTTTGATAATAATTTTGATTTTCTACATTGAAATATTTATTTATAATATTTTCGTATCTTTCAATATCATCAGAGTCATACGGCATACCTAAATCAATGTTGTTTTTACTAATTTTATTTTCTTCGTATTTAATTAATACTTCTCCTACTAAAGCTATTGGAGATTGGCCGATAAGTCCTGGAGCTTTTTCTCTTAATGGACGAAGCTTATCTATGTATTCTTCTTTAAATAATGTTAGCATTGGGAATTTTTTTTTGAAGTCGAAGAATCCTTGAGGAATTTCTATTATGATATTGATATCATAGCCTAAATAAAAAATTTCTTCACTGGAATCAAGGTAACGCATTATGATGAGCTTGAATAAAATTTCATTCATTAATTCATCTTTATCTGTATCAGATAAATCTAAATGAAGATATATATATTTACAATTTTGTGTATCACAATTTAAGTTTTTAAGATTTTTTATTACATATTCCCTTTTAAATGTACCACCTATTGGTAAATAATGATATTCACCACTATGAACATCTTTTACATTATGTATAATTTCAGTTGTTTTTCCATATCCGGAAAAAGCTGAAGAATAAACAATTATTTCATCTAATTTTTCATTTCTTTTGTCAGGTTTTTTCATAAACTGTCTATTTAATATATATTTATCAGAAATTAATTTTTCTAAATCTCTAGACAAGCCTGAATCTGTCTTTTCATAAATGAAAACCAAATATGATTTAATATTCTTGTTTTTTAATTTATATATTTTTTTTAGTGTTCTTAAAGCATTTTGAGTTGCTGAAAGACCCAAATATTCCATATTTGTAATTACGAATAAAATAGGTTTTTCACAATATAAAGCTCTATAAAGAAAAGCTTTTACTTCTTCTGCTCTTGTGTCCTCATTACAAAAAAGTAAAGTATTTACAATAGGTAAATTTCCCGTTAAATTAAGATATAAATGAATTAAATCTACAGATAATTCAGAAAAATTTCCTTCTTTTTTACTTCTATAAAGTCCTGGAGTTAAACCTGATGTTATTAATACTTGATTAATAGAATATATTTTATCTAAATTAACATCATTTTCTTTTAAAAGTAATTCGAAGTATTTATTGATATTAAAAATACAATCTGTTTTTTTCTTAAAATCATAATTTATTTCATATTCTGTTATTTGGTTATATAACATATAATTTATCAACGCTTTTATTTTTTTATTAGGTTCTTCGAATTTATCTTTATTTTGTTGATATAGCATAATGTGTTCATGTAATTGAATAAATTGGTATGCATAAAATAGTCTTAAAATAGGACTTGATTCATATCCTCTTTTAATTATTTTTTTGAAATTTTTACTTTCAGTTTTATATTTTTCTATTATTTTTTCCAAAGATTTATATTTATTATTAGGGTCAAATGCATTTGAATTTTCTATTTTTAAAGTAAAGTCTGTGATAAAGGGATATCCTGATTTAATTAAATTATTTAATGTGTTATTTAATTGATTTATATTATCTATTAAACTTACATATTTATTTGTTAATACTTCTTTCGATTCTTCTTTTTTATTTTTGTTACCTTCTGTTATTAAATTAGAGCCAGTTCCTGACATATATATTTTATATCTCAATTCGTTTAATTCGCCAATATCAATATCTTTTTTAATATTATTTTGATATATATATACTATTTTGAAAGTATATAAATTATTATTTTTAGATTTATAAAATACAACTTCTGAATCTTTTAAAATTTTTTCTACTTTTTTTGCTGTGGCTTCTGGATTTTTTACCAAAATTTTATTTAATTCAATAAGCTCACCATAACATTTTAAATATTCTTTCATTTTAATCATTATATTTTTTTCTTTTTCTGAAGAAGTTTTAAAAGTTTGCAATAAAGTTATATCAGAAATAACTTTATTATTTTCAACAATTTTTTTAAAGAATTCAAAAGTATCTAATAAATTATCAACATCATTCGTAGTTAATTGCGAATTTTCTTGTTCATCAATAAATTCATTAAATGTTTTAATATCCATATTTTTATCTTTTAATTCTTTCAAAAAAGTAATCGCTTCTTCTTTACCTAATAATAATTCATAAAATTCCATTAAACTTGTTTTTCCTTTGCTAAAATCATATTCATATTTTGCTAAAAATTTCATTGTATCTTGAATTTCATCTGCAGTGACAGAATTTTTTGCAATTATATCATGAGTAGACTTTAATGTTTTAGAAAAATTAGAGATCTCAATAGGCTTTATTTTATTAAATGTTTCGATGAAATAAATTATACCTGATATTAAAATTTCTATGTTATTTCTATATGAAAAATTGATTATATCTGGTAATAATTTATTTTTAATATATGCTTCTTTATTTATATCTTTTAATTCATTACTTAAAAATCCTATTTCTTTTTGCAAAATATTATTATTATATTGATAATTTTGTATTACTCTTAATATTATTTCAACATAATGAATTTCAAAAAAAGGTTCTTTTGTTTCTCTTTGATTTATTATTTTTGTAAAAGAGTCTTTTAATGCTTTTATTGAATCATTAAATATATATTCTTCAGTTTTTTCTAATTTTTCGCTTTCATATTTTTCTCTATATATAGGCATAAAAAATATAGAATATTTATATCGCAAATTTTCGCAATCTTTGACACAATCATTATAAGAAAAATTTTTATCTATAATATATTTATCTGGGCCTAGATTAACTAAATCAATTAAATTTTGTTCTTTTGTTAATTTCAATTTATCTTTTATTAATTGAATAAAGTCTCTTTTTGTTTCTCTGAAAAAGGTAGAATAATATTCTATAAATTTATCAAATATATCAAATTTAATTAAACATTTATTCACCATTTCTTTTATTTTATCCATAATTTTTTTTGCTTCATTATTTTTGAAATCTACAATAACTTTTATTTTTTCTAGAAATCCGTATTCATATTGGAGCATTTTTTCTATTATTGCATAAGGTACTTTTCCCTCATTTAAATCTTTATTTATTTTAGTTTTTAATTCGACATTTTTTATCAAGTATTTTCCTTTTAAATTTTTTCCTCCTTTTTTTATTAAATCTTGGAAATTCTCATTAAAAAATTTAAATAATTTAAATTTTTTTGTTTCTTCTCTTAGATAAAACTCTTTTTCTTCTAAAATAAAATTATCCATTTGATTTAATAATTCAATTCTGAAAGATTCACTTGGTGATACTTTTAATAAAAATATTAAGGAATCAACTGTGGCATTTCCTTTTTTATGTTGATCTATGAAAAAGTTTATTATATAATTTGATATTTTTGGCATCATATATTTAACTTTTTCACTTTGAAGCAAATAAATATAATAATCAGAAGTAAATTTTTCACTGAATTTGTCATTAATTAATTGAAGTTGATCTATAAGATTCAATGCCATGATTTCATTTAAAATAAGAATGCTTTGGAATATATTAAATAAATTTACGACTCTAAGATTATTACCTCCTTCATCAGAGGATGTATAAATAATTTCTTTTAATTTTTCATTGATATCTTTAACAAATGAATAATCTATTTGGTCAGTAGGGAATAAATCTAATAAAGATTCTAAATCCTTCATGTTTAATACTTGATCTAAAAAAACTTTATGGAATTCATTTTTAACTTTTATATCTGAATAAGTATATAAATTCCATATTTGCTTTTTCTTTAAAATATTTATATTATAATTATAATCTTCATAATTAGATCCTATTGGTATATATTGGAATATTAAAGGATCTCTATTTTCATTATTTGAATAATGACCATCTATATAAAATATATCTTGTTCAAATATAAACTTTATGATTTCATCTACATTTCTCATTTCTTCCATCTTTATTAAGTTCATTCCTTTTTGATGAAATTTGACAAAATAATTTTCCATCGTATTCTTTTTTAGATGCTTACTCAATAAAATTACCAAATTTTTCAAATTATAAAATTTATCCAAAGTTTCATTTTCATAAATATCCACCAATTGGTTAAATATTTGGTCATAATTTAATATAGTATATTTTTTATTTTTCATTTGCTCTAATATTCCTGTTATTAATTCATTTATTTTATCAAAATCATCTTCAATATCAGGGCTGGGGATATTTAATATATAATTTTCTTCCTCCTTATCTTTTACTTTTTTATCCTTTTTATCTTTTTTCTTTTCTTCAACACTTTTTTCTAAAATATTGCAAATTAAAATTATATTTTCTCTTATAAATTCAAGATAACTTATCAAACCTTTAGAAAATTTATTTAATATATAATTTATTTCTTCTTTTGTCTTCGCAGCTTCTAAAAACAATTTTTGTGCTTTTTTAATTTTGCCTTTATTTTCTAATAAATCCAAATCTGTTATTTTTATTTCTTCTTGTATTAATAATGTAAAAATATCTCTGATATAATATTTATTATTTTTTGAATCCAAAAATTCTTTTAATAAAGGCTTATATTCTGTATTAGAAGAATAAAATTTAACAATAAAAGATGAAAACTTTTGGATTAATTTTTCTTTTTGTTCTTTATCTTTATCATTAATTAATTCATATAAATTATCTAATTCATCAGACTTTAATATATTTTGGGGCTTTATTTCATTTTCTTGTTCAGCTAAGCTTATTGAAGATATATTATTTATTTTTAATTTATATTCTAAACAGGATTTAAAGATATAAAATAAATTGTTGCATGTGAATAAAATTTCGTTTTCCTTTTGTATTAAAGATATAAAATAGAGTAAAGACTTAATTATATCCTCTTTGAAATTTTTTTGTGAAATGATATTTTTGTCTAAAAATAGCGAAAGATATTTTTTGAATATAAAATTGATATTTTCTTCAAGTACTATATGATCTTTTAAATTTTCAAATGCTAAATTAAAAAAATGGAAATAATTATTGATACCATTATTGATATTAATATTGCAAATAAATTCAGTGATTTTAATTTCTTCCTTAATTTCTTCTTTATTATCTTTTTTCTTCTCTTCTTTATTTTCTTCTTTTATTTCCTCTTTCTTTTCTTCTTTTATTTCCTCTTTCTTTTCTTCTTTATTTTCTTCTTTATTATCTTCCTTTTTTTCTTCTTTATTATCTTCTTTCTTTTCTACTTTATTATCTTCTTTCTTTTCTTCTTTATTATCTTCTTTCTTTTCTAATTTTATTTCTTCTTTATCTTTCATATCTTCTTTTTGTTCCTCTGCCTTTTTTTCTTTTTTTTCATCTTTATCTTCTTCCTTTTCTCCTTCATTATCTAATATTATTTCATTTTTTTCTTTTTCGATATTTTCTTCCTTATTTTCTGATGATAAATCTTTTTTAATTTTGATTGTTTCTTTTTTTAATATTTTAACAGTTAAATTTTTTAGTTTTTCTTCAGAGGGTACTTGCACAACTAATATTCTTCTTTTTTCTTCATCTAAAGCTGTGGTATCTTCATCTGAAATTATATTATAATGATAATCTACGCTTTTATCCCCTTCTTTTCCATTACAAGCAACTATACTAAAATTGTTATCGTTATAATTATCAGTTAATGATATCATAAAAAATATATTATTTTTTGAATCAAGGTCTATAGGTTTAATATTTTTCACTCTCAATTTTGCTTCATCATTAACTGGAATTTCTTCTTCTTTTCTCTCTTCTTTATTTTCTTTCTTTTCTTTTTCTTTATTTTCTTCTTCCTTTTGATTATTATCATTAATATCTTTTTCTTCATTAACCTTTTCTTCTTTTTCTTCCATTTGCTCATTTTTTTGCTCTTTTGGCTCTTCTTTTTTATCTTCCTTATTCTCGGTTTTAATACTTTTGAAATATTTCAAATATTTCTCAAATTTTTTTTTCTTTCCAAGATTTAACCCAATACTTTCTATATCATCATTACTTAATTCTAATAACTCTTTTCCATCTAAATCATAATCTTCATCCATTCCTATATACTTCTCCAAAAATTCTTTGACTTCAGCCGTTGTAGAATTTATGTCTATTTTTATTTCTATATCTTTCTCTATAAAATCATTTTTATTTTCAGAAAGATATTTTTTAACTTTTTTCATTGGGCCTAATTTTAATCCTAATGATTTTAGTTCTGCATCTTCTAAAGATAATAAAATGTCTCCAGATATTTCTTGTTTAATTATATTCTCCTGAACTTCCTGAGATATTTTTAATTTTTCTGCAAAACATTTGGCTACTTCTTCTGGAGAAGAAGAACTGGTTATTTTATCTTCTGAGTGAGATGCCTCAGACATTAAAACTAATTTTGAATTATAATAATAATATTAAAAAAAATTTTGTTAACTATTAATGGAAAAATATATAGTACTATAAACGCTCATAATAATTTTTTGTTTTCTAAGATTTAAAAAATTAAGATTCATTTAATTTATGATATAAAAGCCATTAATTTAAGAGGTGTGTAAAAATTTTCTAGAATTGTATATGACGTTTATGGAATTATTTAAATATTTTTATAAAGTATTTTTTTTGAAGATATCCCAGCCCTAAAAGGAAAAAATTTTCTAAAGCAATAGAATAAACATAAAGATAAGAAATATTTTTTGAAATTTTATAATGGGGGTAGGGATGAAATAATGGAGGGAATGAATAAAAAAAAAGATAAATAAAAATTTAACTAATTTCATTTAAGAATTGTCAATAAATACTTGTATTACAGTAAAATAAGCCTCAGTCCTCCTCAGAATTGAAAGTGTTTAAATTTGAAAAAGGGGGTTATTATCTGAAAAATAAAAAAGAAAGCTATCTATCTTCCTTGGATAAATTTTAAAATCTAAAATTCTCAAATTTTGATATAAAATTTAAATCAAAGGTAGAACTACCTTGCTATATTTTTATATTAGATAATTAGTTGCATAGAAAGATATAAATTCTTGGGTATTGATAATTCTAAAAAATTAAGGGGAATTATAGCCTGAAAATAGCTATAAATGAATCGGGTGATTATTATAGGATGGGTGTTCAGGCTGAGCTTACGATATTTAATCATTTTAAATCAGAAAAAAGCAAATGATTGTTAATTTCAATCTCATAGAGAATTGATAAAATATATCAATTTTTTATGAACTATAGTTGGTTAAGATTAATATATT
>JAJJLE010017619.1:0-17012 GCA_023897235.1 Entodinium longinucleatum | reverse complement strand
AATCCCCAATCCCCAATCCCCAATCCCCAATCCCCAATCCCCATGTTGATTAACAATTCATAAAGTGACTTTATTATATTTTATAATTAAATTTTATTATAATTCATTATATGAAGATAATTATGTAATAAATTTAACTTCTCAAACCTAATCTCCATCAGGGTCATCTATAGAATCTTCTCCTGAGTCAGATACTGGTTCAGAGCTTGATTTACTTTTAGAATCAATATTACTTTCGTCTCCATTACCAAAAATACTTTTTTCCATTTCTTTATATTCATCAATATCTTTATTTCCAACTAAATAATTATAAAGCCATAAAGTTCTGTTAATTGGAATTTTAAATTGCATTAATTCATATAAATTCTCATTGAATTTTTCTTTTTCTTTATCATATTTTTTATCATCCCATAAATCTGGTACTTTTAAATAATCAATCAAATTTTTATGATTATTTTTAATTTTATTTTCTTTATCCTTTTCTCTGAATAATACCAATGCAATGAATATTCTAATCGCATTTTCCAAATCATATTTTTCAATAACATTATCTTTTTTTTCGAAATAAGTATCTAATTTTTTTATTATTTCTCCATCTAAATATTTATTATCATCTTCTTTTTCTTTTTGTTGTTGATATTTTACCATTTCATCTTTTATATCTTTAAACATTAATTTTATAAAGAAATTAAAAATTTCTGGAATTTTATTAATAGTTAATTCTTTTTTATCTTTGAATTTATATAAGAAATCAGGAGATATACTATCTTCAATAATTTTCAAAGCTTGATATATTTCTGAATCAGCTTTAATATCATTGTCATCTTTTTCTTCTTTTTTGATATTATTTAAATAATCTATTAAAATTATAAGATTATTCAAGACGATTTCATAAAATTCAAAGTTTGCTTTATTTTCTTTAATACAATTAAATAAATATTCTTTATCATCTTTAGAAATATCGATAGTAATATAATATTTTTTAAATGTTGTCATTAGATTATTTACCTGATTATCACATAAATTATTATTATATTTAAATTCAATTATTAAATCTTTGTTTATTAATTTTTTATTTTTTAGAAGTAATTCTGTCATATTTGTTTCAATATCTGAAATATCTATTTCAAATGAATTATAATTTTTATAATTTTGAGTATCTATTATTTTCCTATATGAGGAATTATATATAGTATCAATAAATGAGAATCTTTCTGAATTTTTAAAGGTGAATATTTCATCTTCTTTAATTTGTTGAGCATTAATCTTTTTTTTGCAATTAATATTAAATATTCCTTCTTTTATTTTTATATCTAATAAATCTTTTAATTTATTATTTTGGTTATCTATAAATATTTTATAAATATCTTTATAAGTTTTTCCAATATCATTTTTATCATCTATAACAAAATCGCTTAACTTATTTTTGTCAATTTTTAATGTAATTTTTTTATTTTTACTATCAACTATCTTCAATTCATTATAAAATTTGATAAACTTATTAATTTTGATTTTCCAGCATTTTTATAAATTTCCGTATCTTTTAAAAGTGTTTTTTCAGCATATGGTTATTTTATGAGAATATTTTTCACTAATCATATTTAATACTTTGTTAAATACAATAAATTTATCTAATGAATATTTATCATTATCATTTTTTTTATAATTTATATATTTATTTAGTAATGGATATTTATTTGTATCGTGATGAATTAATATTTCATCCATTAAATAATTCTCATCTAAATAATCAGAATAATAAAAATATTCATAACAAGGATATTCTTTTTTATCATACAAATCTTTATCATATTTTTCATTTAATAAATTAATTGCAGAAGTTTTATCACCACTATTTTTGTTACTATTTTCAGTGTATTTTTTTATTTCTTCTTTTGATTTCTTTATTTTTTCTTGAATTAAATTTTCTAAATCTTTTTCAAAATCAATAAGCTCTTTGTATTCATTAATTGTTTTTTTATTATGCAATTTTTCAAATAAATCTTTGAATATATGATTCATAAATATTTCAATTGAATCAATTCCATTTTTAGATAATTCCCTACTTAAAAGAATAAAACTTTCGTTTATTATTTCTCCCCAACTCATATCTTTTGGCTTATATTTATCAAAATTATCCTTATTTATAAAAATTCTAGCAAAAAATAAATGTGAATATAAAATATAATTTAATAATCTATATGAAATTTGGCTTAAATTTCTTATGATTTTATTATCTCTTAAATAATAATTTTTATCAATATTATCAGGTAATCCTTTTTCTCGTTCATATAATTTATTCATATATTTTTGTTCGAATTCTTCTAAAGTCATATAATTAATTTTATTAAGTTTCTCCCTTTTAATTTTATCTTTTCTTAATTCATTAATTTCTTCTTCATTTTTAAATATTCTGTAATAATCATCTCTTTTTACAATTTCATGTTCTATTTTATATTCATCTTCAGTCTTTATCTCTTTAGGTTTTGTCCCTATTTCTTTTTTGCAGTTTTGGCATGTTAATCCAGATTCTTGGATTCCTGGAAATCCGGAAGGAACTGAATGATAATACCCTTTTTTGCATAGACAAACATAGCAGCCATCATTTGGCTTTTCAATGAAATGCTTTTTAATTTTAGAATATAATTCATAATGTGGTTCATCTCTAATATCACTTCCAGGATAATATTTTTCGGCTAAATAGCTGATTTTGCTTTTATCATATAAGGATGAATATAAATAATCTTCAGCATTATTACAATCGTCATCATCATTATCATTTCCCTCATCCGCCAATAGCTCATTTATACAATATCTATATCCATATAATATTGCTTCAATGTTTCTTGAATTTATACCATATTTATCTTTAATTTCATCAAATTTTTTAGGATTAAATAAACATTGAATTAAATTTGAGAATTTGCTTTTATCATACAAAGGTTTGCAAATATTTTCATAAAAATTTGTATAAATATCTGATTTATAAAATTCTTCATTTTTTAAACGCATTAATACTAAGTTGCTTGATGCAATATAAAAATTATCAATATGCAATTTACCATCTATTGATATTTCATCTATTTTTATTTTATTTTCAAATTTATCTCTTTTTTTATTTTCTAATATTTTATATATTTTTTCATAATTTTCATTATCCAGAGTTTCAAATCCATAATCAATTTGTTCATCATCAGAAAATTTCAGAAACGTTTTGAAATCTATATATTCTTCTAATTTATATTTTATGACATTCCTTTTATTTAAAAATGCATCTTCTTGATGTTTTTTAAAAAGAATTTTATATATATAAAGTCTGAGCATTTTATTTATGCTTTTTTTTTCATTAATAAGTTGTATAATTTTTTCAGGCTCTTTACAATTAATTTTATCATCATCAAACATTTTAACAAATATCTGACAAAATATTCTTATATAGCCAAAACAAAATAGTTTTGTAATATATTTATTATGTTTATAATATTTTCTACCTTTTCCATCTTCTAAATCTTGTAAAAATTTAATACAATTTTTAAAAATTTCCATTGGTTCTATTTCCATAAGAATTTGATCTTTTTCCTCTTTAGATTCATAAAAAATATTATTGAAATAAATTAATGAATTTTTTTCAAAGAAATATAATAGCGTTTCTGTCAATGCAAAATAATTATCTTGTTTGTCTTTTAGATCTTCACTTAAATTAAATTCTATGAAATCAAGAATTTCACTTTTTCCATATAATATATTTTCTTTAGTTTTTTTATTTATTTTTATGAATGATTTTAATAATGCTTGCAATATACTATTTGATTTTTTAATTATTTCTTTTTCTTTTATCAAATATTCAAGTATTTTAGAACGATAATTTTCATCATTTATTTTATATATTTCTTTATAAAATATATATCTAAGTAAATCATAATAAGCTTCATAATATAAATTTCCTTTGTCTTTTATTATTTCTTCATTTGGAATTAATAATTCTCTATAAATATCATCTAGATTACTAATAAGCTCAGATATTTTATCAGGCCCACCATTCTGGATAATTTCTGCACTTTTTCTTAAAAATCCTCTAATTTTTTGTATTTTTTCAATATTAATAGTTTTAAGACTTTGAAATTCGATAACTTTTACCAGTTCATCGATAATATACATCTCATTTAAGAATAATGATAAATCGCTATTTAAATCTTGAATAATAGTATTTATTTTTTTTAAAATTTCACGATATAATATAATTTCCACTTTATCTTTGTCTGAAGAAGTTTCATTCAATTTTAATTGATCTGATGTGATACTATAACATATACTTGCTAAAAACATGTAATAACATTCGTTTATTTCTCTTGTATGCTCTGGATTTCTCAGTTCATTAATTATATATTTTATTTTTTTATTTTCTTCTTTAATTATTTTTTCAATATCATTATATAATTTGCTTTCATCATTATCAAAAAGTAGTTTAGCTAAATCAAATAAATTCAAAGTAGTTGAAATATAATTAACGTTGGATTCAATCCACATTATTTTTATTAATATTATGTTAAGAGGTTCTTTATCATTATTTTTAATAATTTCATTTTTATTGCTAAATCTCAAATTTAATAATAAGTTTATTAATTTATTATTTATATCTATTTTTGTTGTGGATTCAATATGATATTCATATTTATTCAAATAATATATTATGTAATCTTTTAAAATTAAATTGGATGGTATTTCCTTTACTATATTAAGCATAAATATATCATCATTATCACTTATATAATCATATACATTAGACAATAAAATTTCTTCATGATTATGAAAATCACTTATTTCTTTTTCACTATTTGTACCAAAGTATTCTCTTAAATTTTTTTCATTATTAAAATATTCAAAAGTAAAATCAGATAAATTTTCATAAAACTTATATAAACCAGGTATTTTATAATTAAATATAGATTTAGGTTCATATACCTTATTATCGATTTTTATATTTTCTAAGCATTTATATTTTAAAGCACAAATTATATCTTCATCTAAATCTTTATTATTAGTTTTTTTAATTTCAACTAAAGTTGTCAATATATTATTATCTTCTAATGCTTTGAATATATATAATAATTGCTTGTTGAAGATTTGTTCTTTAATATAATCTAATGAGCAAGAAATAATATCAACACTATCCAAACAGATATTTTCCATTATTTTATCCACTAAACTTTTTATATCTCTATCTAATTCATGATTAGCATCAATAAAAGCTTTTGCTTTATCAATTATTTTTTTTTGGAATTTTTCATCTTTGTCCATATAAATTATTATTTCCTTACCAACATTATTTTCATATAATTCATCATTTTTTACAAAATTCATCAATGCTCTTTTAAATTCTTTATCTAAATTTATTAATTCATCATTATAAATTAATATCTCCTTGATACTATTTTCAAGTAAATCTTTTAATTTAATATCATAACCATTTAAATTATCTATAAATAATTGATTTATATCTTCATTAATATTAGGTATTGAATATATTCTTTCATAATTTTTTTCGAAATTTCTTTTTATATGTATTATAAATATATATCTATAATTCTCTATCTCTTTATTATTTCTAAATATAAAATTGCTCACATATTGTATTTTATTTGAATTTGATTGTTCAAAATGAATTAATATTATATTATTTTTTTCATATTTTTTAATTTTAATTTTTTTCTTTAATTCATCAATTCTTATTTTTAATTGATTTTCATTTCGTATTTCTGAAATCATAAATGACATCTCATTATTAAAACCATTTATTTTATTTGATAGACTACTAAATGTATATATAATTGAAATTTTATATTTATTATATTCATTTTCTTCAATATATTGTTTATAATTATAATATTCTTTTTCATCATATTTTAATCTAATAATATTATCTTTAGGTAAAATAGATATTATATCTTGAGGTAAAATATTACTAATTTTAGTATATATTCTTTCTTTAATTTGTTTTGGATCTATCTTCTCGTTACTATTATTTTTTTTCATCTCATTATAAAAATAATAAACTAAACCGCAAATTTCCTCTTTTCTACAATTAATTAATAGCTCTGATAAATTATATTTGATTGGTCTTTGAAATATTTTAATACGTTCATTTAAACCAATTTCATACATTATTTGGTTAGTTAAAATCATCTGTTCTTCATTTAATAATTTATTAAAAGTTATTTTCATTTTTTCAAATCTATCCAAAAAAGCCATTTCTACATTATTTAAATATCTTCCATCTACTAAAATTATAATTCTAAATGAATCATTCACAAGAGTTAATTGATTATTAAAATTATCAAAATTATATAAATATATCCTTGCATATTTTTGTTCATCTTTTATTATATAATTCATACCATATAAATCATATAAAAACGGATGAATTTGATTTAAATTTTGTAATATAATTAATTTATCTTGCTTTGCATCTTCTAGAATTTCATTTACTTTTTTGAATCTATATTTATTATTGTTATCTTCTAAAAATGGGCTTCCTTCATAAAATTCAATTATTTTATTTTTATTTTGAATTCTTATATTTTGAGCAATCAAATGTGACAAAGAAGACTTTATTTCTATTAATAAAAAGCGTCGGTTATTATTATCATTAATATTATCAATAATACATTTATTTATATCATATTTTAGGCAATTTTCTTTGCTTATTTGATATTGAGTCTCTATTCCACATTCATTATTATATACTTTTTTGAATAAAAATACAGAACTTATTTTTAATTTTTCCCCCTCTCTTTTTGCTTTTTTATTAATATAATCTTCGAGTATTTCTTTAAGAGATTTAATTTCAGCTTTTATATCATCAAATTCAATATTAAAATCAATATCAATTTCATAATCTATTCCTCCAAAATTTCTTTCAATATGCTTTTCTATAATATTTGTAATAATTTCATTATTAAAATAATTTAATATTGTTAATTCAATAGCTACTCCTTTAATTAAATTAAATAAATCGCGATATCCATGAAAATCAACTTTTATTTTTTTTTCATTCTTTAATATACTAATAAATTCTTTCATTCTTATAATTTCTTTAAATTCTTTTTTTGTTAAATTCATTGGAGCTTTTAATTTATTATTCTCTTTATCAAATTCTTTAAATGCTGTTAATTGTTTAATAATGTATAAAGTATTTTTATATTGATAATAAGTCATGGCAAGAATATGAAAAATTTGTTTTTGAGTATGATATAAATCATCTGAAATACTTTTAACAATACTTTTAACAGTTGCAATTAAATCATCAACTCTATCTTCTAAATTTTGATTTGATAAAACTAAAGCCCTATTAATTTCAGCAGCATTGAATGAATAATTGCTAATTCCAACAAAACTTACCCCTTCTTTTTTTCCATCATATTCAAGTTTCGAATTCAATATTTGAAGAGGATTAAATATTGATTTTTCTGCCAATTCTAAATGAGCGAATAATATCATAGATATTGGCAAATCTTCTTTTCTAATTTCTTTGTTCATCAATTTTCTTTCAAAATAATTATATTTTCCTTGAGCTATTTCAAATAATTTTATAATATCTTCAGGATTAGTTATTTCTGAACCTTGAAAAGATGTTTGAATTATTTGGGGATAATTTCTAAAAAATTTATTTTTAGAATATTTTCCTTTCATTGATTTATATATTAATTGAATACTTAAACTTTTTCCAGAGCCTGGCTTTCCTATTATAATAAATGGAATTCTTGTTACAATAGAAACAAATAATGTAAATAAATTTTCTTTTAATATACTATTTTTAGCTATTCCTTTATCTAATTCTATTAAATTTATTAAAAACTCTTCTTCAATTTTTAAAAAATCACTAAATCTATATATTTCCTGAACCTTTAAATCTATTTTTAATTCCTTATAATTAATATTATCAAATAAAGAATCTTCATAAAAATCTTCATTTATTTTAGATTCATTATTATCTTTGTCTTCTTCATAATTAACCAATTTTAGTAATAGAGGTCTGAATTTAAAATCAAAATAAGTTCTGTCTCTATTATTAATCAATCTTAGATAATAACATAAATAAATAGAACAAATTATACTTTTAATTTTATACAATTTTTCTTTTCCTTTTGTATCAATATTTAAATATTCATTTTTTTTATAAAAATAATCTTCGAAAAAGTCAACTATTTTAACAAATCTTGATATATCTCTTAATGAAACTATTGAAGGATCATATTTTTCTCTTAAATATCTATGACATTCAAAAATAGTATTTTTGGTAATTTCACATAATTCTTTTTCATTATCTGAAAATATTTTTTCAATAATTTTAAAAATATATTCTTTTTCATCTTTTTCATTAATATAACCAAAACTAAATACATAATGTAATAAAGATTGTGGCAATGGATTAACTGAATAAACTAAATTATTTTCATAATCTTTATCTCTTTTTAATCCATATTTTTCTGTTGAAGCTTTCATTTTTCTATAAGGATTACATGTGCCTATTAATCTAATATTATCACTTATTTTTTCTCCATTATAAGTTCTCTTAGTAAATATTTCAGTTAATAATGCAAAGGATTGACATGTATTTATTTGCTCAAATAATATCCATATTTCATTATTTTCTTTATTAGTGCTTTGGTTAGTTAATAATTTTCTATCTTCTATATCTATTTCTTTAATTATTTTAAATATATCTTCATCTCTAATGTTTGGGTGCATATTTATTATTTTTACTGTTATATTTCCATTATTTAATAATTGATTTAATTTTGTTATTAATGAAGTTTTTCCACAACCAGTCTCCCCCATAATAATAACAGGAATATTAGCTTTTATAATATAAATTAATAAAACAATTTTACTAAAATTATCATTTGTTATTATATAATCATCACTTTGATATCTCAAAATTGATAACAAAGATTTTATTTCTCCTTTGTCTTTTTCTACATCATTTTCAAGATTCAAAGCTTTTTTTATCTCATTCAAATATTCTTCACTGGATTGCGATTTTGAATTATTGCTTGGGATTTTTAATTGAATATAGAAAATTAATGGAACCATAAATTTAGTTTCTTTTAAATCATAATCATATATGTGTGATAATAATTCAATAAAATCAAAATTTTTATATTCTATTTTTTCATTAAGTAATTTAGTGAACCCACCAACAGTAAAATGCCGTAAACAATTAGCGAAATTTTTGATGACTTTTTCTGTCACATCTTCATCACCACTTAAGAATCTTATTCTACCTTTAAATTTACTAAATTGAGATATAAAAAGTTTAATGAATTTTTGAATTTGATAATAAGAATATATCTTGAGGCCAATTATGTCCTTGAAAACTTTTTCGATTTGTTCATTTGTTTGAATATCTAACATTATAGAAAATGACTTTATTATTTCTTTTGGTAAATCCAATACTGGAATATTTGATAAAGATATATTTTCATGATTAAATATTTTTAATATCCTAAACTTTGATAAATAATCTTCAAAACAATTAGGACATTCAATATAAATATCGATATCTTTTGGAATATATATAATACCCCCATTGTTTGTATAAAATTTAGTAATAAGAAATGAAAATAAAAATTCATTTATTAAAGATGTTTCTTCTGATTCTGTTAAATCTAAATGAATAGCAATATTTTTATAATCATCTTTATTTTTTTTAATTTTTTTTAATAATTCCGATAATTTATTATAAATTATTGCTTTTGTTAATATACCACCTAAAGGAAAATGATAATATGTTTTGCAATTATACATAATCATTTTTTTTATTTTGTGAGATTTTCCCAATCCGCATATATCAGAGGAAACAACTTTAATATTTTCAAAATTTAGAACATCATTCCTATCAAGTCTTTCAATATTTCTAAAATTTTGGGCATCATATCTATCAAAACTTGTAATGCCGTATAATTTTCTTATTTCATATTTTTTTAATTCAATTAGAAATGGTATGTCATAAATATTTTGTTCATATACAAAGACGATACATGAATTTAAATATTCAAATGTGTTTTTTTTATCAACTTTATTTTTTATTGATTCATTATATATTTTATTTTTATATGATAATATTGAATTAATAAAATAATTCATAATACTTTGCTGAAAACTTGTAAATGAATTATCTATTTTGATAACGAATAAAGTATTATAATAGCATAAAATAGCTCTAAATAAAAAAGATTGTAATTCTTCACTAGATGTTTCTTTAGTACAAAATAAAACATTTTGAGCTAAAGGCAGATGTTCTACTTTTTCTAAAAATATTTTTATAATATATTCTTCTGGCGATTCATCATTATTACATAAATGTAAATAAAAACCTTTACATATATTCTCTTTTTTTATTATTAAATGTTCATAATGTTTTCCAAATGATGTATTATTTTTTTCAAATATACTTATTAAATAGTTTGATATAATTTTAAAGGAATTATTTATAAATAATTTATAGTCATCTACATAATTGTTTGTAATTTTTATATTAACAACAATAGCATCATTAATCAAATCTTTGCTATCAGTTTTATTTAAAATATATCTAATTATATCAAAAATATTTGATGTATCACCATCTAAATGCCTTAAAATTTTAGAAAATAATTTTCCATACATGAAAATTTGTCTTCTTTATAAATTAAATCTAATTGAAATATTTGCTCTATTTTTGCTTTAAATAAATAATCATTTATAAATTCAAAATTTACTTCTTTTTTATTTATAAAATATTTTACTTCCGGATATTTGATTTCTATATTTATTATTATAGGCAAAGAACTTCCTTTTGTTCTTAATACTTCTATATTATCATATATCAATTCTAAATTAGAAATAGTGTCTTTAAAAAAAATTAATTTTTCAAATTTTTCTTGTAAAAATATCCTTTGGTTTGATATTCTTTTCTTTTTCCAAGGAGATTTAATATTAATTCTTTCTTTTAAATGAATTAATTCTTCCATATCAGTTGTTATAATTCTTTCTTTTCCATATAAAAAATCTTCTTTTTCTTGATAAAAAATTAAATGTGCATTTTGCATAATTTCATCAACTTTTTCAAAAAGGTTAAATGAAACATTATCACCCATATCTAATTCAATAATTGATGAATAATTTTTTGAATAACTTTCAAATATTTTTATTCTTTCATCGTTATCAGTAAATTCCTTCTTTATATATTCAAATAATTGGGTATTATCATGATATGTTCTAAATTCTTTGAATACTTTAATACATTAAATCTTTTATTTTTTCTATAGTTATTGTTCTATTAGTAGGGTCTATTCTATCATACAAATATGAAATATCTTTATCGATTTTTGATAACAAAAAATCTATAGCCTCCTTTTTTTCATATAAAGAAGTGAATAATTTAAAATAGTTAGTTTTATCCTCCTAATTATATATATTATTCTTTTTTAAATCTCCTAAAGTTTTTTTGAGATCATCTAATCCTTTTTTAGATAAAGTTTCACATTCTTTTGGAATTTTTTTCTTTATTTTGCCATCACCCGGACCAACGCACTCAAAAAAGAAAATCACACCTTTCAGATCTGTTTCATATTTTTTACTTTCAAATATAACAGTTAAATCTTTAATTAATTCTTGCTTATCCTTTAAGGCATCTTTATAATAACTGTTAATTTGTTCAATAAATTCTTCAGCTTTTTGCTCATTATTGCTTAATATATCTTTTATTTTATCAAATATATTTTTATTTTTTTTGTATATGATGTCTATTTTTGCATTTTTATCAAATAAAGCTTTTATTTCTGTTAATTTTGATATTGTATCATTAAAACATTTTTCTTGATTAATTCCTAATGCTTCATCATAAATAAATTTAAAAAGCATAAAATCTTTTACGCTTTCAACTAAATCACATAAATATTTATGTTTTTTTATTTCTTGCATCCCTGATTTTGTTTTTTCATTTTTATAGCTTTGTATAGTTTTTTCATTTATGTCTTTAATTATATTTGTTATATTAATTATATCTTTAAAGTATATATTGTTATGAAATATTAAAAGTAATTTTTTAATACGATTCAATTCATTTATATTTTCATTAATTCCTTCAATCATTTGTTTTAAGTCATGATATATTTCTTCTGGATTATATTTATCTATAATCATTTTAATTAACTTTAATCTTTTAATTACAATTTTTTCATCATTACTTAAAAATTCTTCTAGCTTTTGCTTAGTTATATCTCGATCTAAATCTCTTGCTATTTTGTCTAATGTATCCTCAATATCAATAAATCCAATTGCTTCTTTATCTGAGATATTTATCTTTCCTTTTTCAAATAATTCACATAATATAGTGATTTGTTGATTAGGATTAGTAGAATAAAAATCTTCTTTTTTAAATTTGCATTCTTTCATCAGTTCTTTTAAAAATTTATTTTTATTTTCAGTTGTTGACAAATTATCGAGTGATTTTATAATAGTATCAATATTCGATAAATCACTTGCAAATTTTTTAAAAATATAATTTTTCTTTGATGAATATTTTTCATCTTGGCAATTAATTACTAATTCATTCAAGATTAAAGGGCTAATTTTTTTATCCTCCTTATCTATTTTCTTTAAAAATTCAATGGTTGTTTTTTCATCATCATTATCGTATAATAATATAATAAACTTAGCTATAATTTTAATTGCTTCTTCTAATTTGTCCCCAATTTTATTTATAATTTTTGCCATGATAATATTATTAAAAATAAAAAAAATAAAAAAAAATAAATATCTGAGGAATATATTAATATGAATAATATTTTCTATTTATCATCATATTTTTTAATATTAAGAAGCCATTCTTCTTTTATATTAGGTTTTATTTTTTTAATATAATCTTTACTTCTTTTATTATTTAATTCATTTAAAAAGTTTTTAAAATCTTCAACAGCAGGGTCAATTTTTCCTTCGTTTTTATCCTCAGATATATCTATATCATTATTACTTTTATTATTCTTATTTTTTTTTCTTTTTTTGTGTCTTTTTTTTGTTTTTTTTTGCCGACTTGTATCTTCGTCACATAAAATATAATTATAAACTTTATCTAAAGAATCTTTATCAGTTAATTTATTAGTGGGTAAATCCATAGATAAACTTTTTCCTAAATCTAAATTAAAATTCAGGTCAAAATTTTTATCGAGAAAATCAAATTTTAATTCATGTTTTTCATTTTTTATATCAATATTTTTTTCTTCATTTTTTTCTTCCTTTTTTACTTCATTTTTATTATTCAAATTATTATTTCCACTGGAAGACCTGGGTACGTTATTATTATTTTCGGATTTTTTTTTGTTATTGATATCGCGATATTTAATTATATATTCCATTAAATTATATTTTTCTTTTTGGATGCAACTTATTTGAAGTTTTTCGCCTATTAATTTTTTATAAGGTAAATCAATATTAATTAATATATCAACAATTTTATCAAAAGTTTCATTAAATTTACTATCAATTTTTTCACTTCCGTAATTATTACTATAAAATTTATTTATTTCTTTAATTCTGAAAACATAATCCCAAAATATATCAGCAATAACATCAATTAAATTAAAATTAAAATTATTTTCTTCCTTAAATTTATCAATAAACAACGAAAAATCTTTTTCGATAAAAGAGCATATTTTTTTCATTATTTCATATTTATCATATATTTCTAATATAAAATTACCTTTATTTAAATCGTCACTTTTTTGTTCTGTTTCTAATTTTAAATATTCTTTTCCGATTAAATCATTTATTATATTTAATAAACCTATAATTATTCCTTTGATACATATATATTTATATTTTTCTGATTTTTTTGGAAATTCTATTAATTTTTTGAGATATATTGGCTCGATATCTCTTAATTGGGATAATTTATCTAATTTTATTTTGTTTAAATATTCCCTTATTCGATCTTCTATTCTTATATATACATTTTTTTCGAATTTATTATCTTCTTCACAATTTGATTTATTTAAATCTGGGAGTCTTTTATTAAAATTCTCGATATCAAATGTTATATCATCTTTATTTAAATATATTAAAGCTTTTATTATTATCATATTTTTAGGCTCATATATTATATTTTTATTAGTACTTTTCTTAGTAACTGGATTTTCTGATTTTTGTGAAGGTTTAGTTTTTTCTTCATCATTTTTATTCAAAATCGATTCAGTATAAGTTTTTTTTTTGAATTCGAAAATATCATCATCAGTGTTATTAACTGTTTTTAAATTTGAATTTAAAAAAGTACTAGATATAAAAATATTTTTTCCCGCTTCATTTCTTATTCTAAAATCTTCTGTTAATTTTTCAAAAATTTTTGATTTTTCTTCGTCATATAAAAACGATAAAGGCTCATCTTTTAAAGAGGAATGAAGAGAGCGAAAATAAATTATTTCTTCTTTGGAAGATTCTCTTATGTCTGCAGATGTTATTGTTGCTGTGATTTTTTCTTTTGTTTTTATTGATGATAATTTTTTATGTTCAAATAAATATTTTCCACATCTTTTTTCGAAGGATTCGGCTTTTTTCATTTAAATTTAATTTTATAATTTACAAATTAATAAAATATATATTTTTATTAATATTATAAAAAAGTAATTTTATTATATATATATATTTGCAAATATTTTGAAATATTGTTATTATAACCCGTATCTCATCAAAAATATAAATAAATAAACAAAAAATAAATAAAAAAAAAATAATATTTTTTATCTTATTAAATCATTTAAAAGATTTGTTTCTTTAATAATACCAAATAAAATATATTTAGTTCTTTTAATAATAATATTATATAATATTTATTCATCATCCATTTTTTCCATACTACTAGCACCGCATTTACCTATTTTAATTTCTTTTTTTCGTAAATTACAATTTTTTGGATTATTCATAAATTTAATTTCGAGCTTATTTTTATCATTAGTTTGATTGTAATCTAATACCTGCTGATTTATTTTCATGCCAGCGTTTATCTCATTTAAATTTGCATCATAGTTATTAATTTCTTTTATCGTGTTAAGTAATTGCCCTTTTTTGTGTAATTTCATTTTCGCAGTATCACTAAAAATAAAAAATTAATTATTATATTCTTACTTTGTTGGTGCAACAAAATGATTTAAACTTTCAGCATAATCATTTTTTATATCAACTTCATAAATTTTACCGTGGCATAGAGATTGATTTGCTTTTTGTTTTTTATAAATATTATATAAATAATAATACTTTTCTCTTCGGATGTTGAATAATAAAGCCAATAAAAATTCTCGCGTCACAGTTGCTTTATTAACAACGTCTGGCAAATATTGGAGTAATTCTGCATCCCCAATAAATTGTTGTATGATATGATCTTTTGTGAGCATTTTAGATTTAGAAAAATAGGGCAATTCATACCCTCCAATTTGCCCTAATTTCAATAGCTATTGATAAAATTAAAATATAACATTATATAAATATATACATACCTTCTTTTTTCCTGATAAAATTTGGAGGCAAAATTCGTAATTAAACGAAGAAAAATTGGGATAGTAATATCCTATACAATTATATATATTAAATATTTACTCACCTAATTCTCTGAAAAAATCAACTATCGCAATTTTTTTGTTTAATTTAGTTTTTATTTCTGATAAAGAAATTTTGGTCAAATTTTCCATATTTTAAATAAGATTAAAATATTAAATAAAATATTGAATATTTAAAAGCCATAATATAATATATAAATTAATTTTTCATTATTTATAAAATTATCTATGAAACAAAATGCATTTTGTATACTTAATATCCCGTTTTCTTTCAAAAAAATTTTGTCCATATTCTCTAAATCGTATTCCTTTGCTTTATTCATTAAAAAATTCAAATATTTATCCAATGTTACTTTATATATTTTTCTGATATCATTATTTATTTTGTCATTTTCTATTAAATAAATTATCTGTTTTTTTAATTTACTTAAAGACGCATTTAATGTACTGTATGTATGATTTTTAATTAAGTTGAATGCTAATTCAATCGGATTATATTCTGATTTATAGGGCACAGTAAACAAAAATTTTAATTTATTCTCTTGAGCAAATTCTTCTATTTTTTTACCTGTATGATAACTTGCATTATCCAGAATAAAAAGGGTTTTATTTAGTAATTGCTTATCTATTGTATTTATTAATTCATTTAAAAATTCAATAAATTCTGAAGAACCGATGGTTTCATTTGTATATAAATGAGCCAAAATAATTTCTTTATTATCTATCGCCATCACCATATTCAATCTCTTTTTTGTATCGGTTTTAGGACCGCCTATAATTTGTTCATCCGTTTTTCGCCATATTTTCAGATTTGAATTATTTAAGCAGAATCCAGTTTCGTCAATAAACACTAAGTTTAATCTAAGTTGTATACTTCTAGAAATTGCTTTTAGAAACGCAAAAGTTAAAATAATATATTTATCTTCAATTAATCGAGGGTTTTTTATTATCGTTTTTCGATATTTGTAATTTAATTGGTTTTTCAAAATTTTAGTAATTTTTCCGGGACTCAAAGTTTTATTATATTTTTTATTAAATTCTTTTGAAAGTGATTTTATAGTGAACTTTTTATCACCTTTATTTTCAGATATTAATAATTCTATCTGATTTGCTTCTTCTGTTTTTGTTTTCTTAATTTCTTTTAAATTTTTAAGACCATTGAAAAATTCAGGTAAAATAGGAATAATCTTATCACTCTTTATTTCTTATATTTTTTCCGATATATTTATAATTTCATTTTTTAAAGTTTCAATATCTTTTTGGTTTGGATTTAATTCATTTAAACTTATAATATTATTTGTAATACAACCAAAATTTGTCAATTTAAAAAAAAAATGATCATTAATATCAAAATTAAAAATGTCAATTTTCTTATGTGAGTTGGGCTTATCATCAGTAGTCTTATTACTATCAGGCATTTTCATA
>JAJJLE010017618.1:0-17130 GCA_023897235.1 Entodinium longinucleatum | reverse complement strand
CCCAATCCCCAATCCCCAATCCCCAATCCCCTGTTTTCAATTACATAAAAATTATTCAATTTCTTATTTAACTATTTTTGTTTAAAAATAAAAAAAAAGATAAAATAAATTCATGCATATCATTATCTATGTCCGAAAATTTAATAAGCGTAGCTCATTTAGAGCAAACCCCTCCTAAAGAAAAAGAGATTTTTTTAATTATATTATTTCCAAGTGAAGAAAAAATAGCATTCAAAAATATGCAAATTTTATCAGAAAAAGTTAGAGCAAAAATTATTTTGGATAAAAAAATCGAAAAAGAAGATGGCACTTTCCTCGAAGAAATTGTTTTTAAAATTATTGTTATACTTGAAAAATCATTATCTCAGCCAAATGATTATAAAATAAAATATGCCGATGAAGATTATATTTATACTATTAAATTTATGACCAAGAATAATACTTTTATTTATTTACCAGAAATAATACGAGGAAATAAAATTATAAATGACTATATAGATGATGGCTTTAAAGAAAGTATAGATCAAAATATAATTCCGAATTTTAATAAATTTTTTATTTTTTTAGAAGCCTTAGAAGATAATGGCGAAAAAAATAATTTACAAAAATTATATGAAGATACTGTAGATTTATATTCCAAAGAAAAAACATTTAGTCTTTTAATAACACTATTTATTCAATTATATGAAACAAATAAAGACTTGTGTAATAAATTAATGGCGCTTTTTTACCAAATTGGCGAGCAAGAAAGCCTCGATAAATATCACTATTTAGACACAAATTTAATTACTATTAAAAATATTTATTCAAATGCTGAAAATATTATAAAAAAAAATGAATATAATCCAATTCTTTTTTATGGGGTTTTATTTTATTACCTTAATTATTTTGATAAAAATAATTTTCCTAAATTAATAGAAAAATTTTCTGAAGGATACGCGGATATCTTATATGAGATAATAATCCAATATTTTTCCCGCTTTATGAACCCTTTGGAACAAAACAAGGAATTTTATGATAAATTTATCAAATATATTCTAAAAAAAAACAAAGCTCTAAAAATATTTCGAAAAATATTGAACTATATTGAAGACATCGAATCATTTTTATTTGTAATAAATAATAATAAATATGAAATATTTAAAGCTTACAGTGATAAATTAAAATATGATCCAATTAAAATAAAGGATAATCTGAAGCTGATAAAATACGAAATTAAAGACTCTGATGAAATTAGGTCAATAGAAGAAAATAATATAATAAATGAAGCAGAAAACATTATAAAATTAATTGAGGAAAGTATTAATTTTTCAGAAAGAGAAAAAATTTTGGCGATATATTTAAATGGTTCTTTTTGGCTAAATCTAATAAAAGAGTATAATATTCCTGATTGGGGAAATATAAGCTATTGTTATAAGTTAAGAAAACTATATAAAAAATATAAAGCATTAATTAATTCATTATATGAAAAAAATGAAAATATCAATTATCCTAAAAAAAATGAGGATGATATTTTTCAAAATATTAAAAATGATATAAATAGCTACTATGAAAGGGATGAATTCGCAGTTATTCTTAATAGGTTAATAACTAATTTTTTTGAAATTAAAAAAGATAAATTATCAACTTCAGAAATAATTGGAACTTTGGTGAAGTATAATCCTTATTTTAGTATGGAAGAAGAGGATAGGGAAAAATATAAAAATAGTAGGAGCACTTCTTTTTTAGATAATATCAATTTTAAAAAAATATCAACAAGTTTTATCGGAAATTTTAGAAGATTTAATTTAGAAAAAATATTTGAAGAAAATATCGGCGATTTTATAGATAAAATAATATCTAAAATTAATAACATCACAACTTTTGGAAATGTAATTAAATTAATAGATGTAAATCGTATTAAGGAAGAAAAACAAATATATTATTTTGAAAAGCTCAAAAGATATTTTCAAATCCTCAAAAATGATCTCATCTTAATAAAAGATAAAGAGGAATTAAAAAATGCTATTATCATAATATCCGAATTTATAAGTATGATTTTTTTGTTTGAAAAAAATAATTGTTTTTTAAAAGAGCAAATAAATAAATTATTAGAACAAGAAACAAAAGAATTAATATACTTTGAAATTTTAACAAATTATAAGGATGATAAATATAAAGAACTAAAAAATTATATATATGATATATATTTAGATGAAATAGATATAAAAGAAGGAAGAGATAATATTATTAAATTAGTAAAAAAATTAAATGGCGATGCTAGAAAATATTTTATATATGAAAAAATACTGGAAAAATGTCAATTTACTAAGGAAGAATTTTTTTCAAATGAAAAAAATTACAAAATTGAAACATTATGTCTTTTGAACAAAGAATTAAATATAAATAAAAATAACGATGAGCAAAAAGAAGAACAAAAAAACGGAAAAGATGAAATAAACTTAAATATATTATTTTCAGCGGAAGAAGGAAATAAGAATGCTCAATTTATAATAACTCAATTAGATATTATAATGCGTGATTTAGAACATGGGATTATAACTAAAAAAGTTCTAGAAAAATTTTTGAATATAAAAAGAGTGGAAGAGCAGCAAAAATATGAAGATAAAAAATGCCAAAATAAAATTACTAGTGATGACGAAAGCGAATATACAAAAGATAAATTAGAACTAATCGCCCTAAGAATCTTAAATTATGACCCGAATGTAAAATACATTGAATATAAGTATAATATTGAAAAAATAAATGAAAAAATAGACATATTAAAGTTTATCAAAAACTCTTTAATGATATTCCACAATAATTTATACAACGAGGAAATCAAAAAAATAACAATATTCTTAGAAGAAATAGAAAATGGTCCTATATTTAAATTTAGAATGGATGAAACTAGGAAGACGATAGAAAGTTTAGAAAAATATAGAATGTTATGTGAAGAAATAAAAAAAGTAAAAGACTTCTTAATTTTTAAGAAGATATTTGAAAATGTCCAAGGTAGAGATCAAGCTGAGCGTTTTGACGATGCTTTGCGTAAATTAAAAAAATTAAAGTATTTATCTAGAGAAAATAATTCAAATATAGAATTTATATTTAACGAGCGAAATTATGTAAATATTTTTAAGGAAATAAAAGAAGAATTGAGTAGAGAACCGGAATCAAAATCAAAAATTTTAATACATCAAATGATTGACTATTTTGAAATAAAAGACAAAATCGTAATTATAGATTTGAAAATTTTAATTAACAGTAAAAAATATGAAAATATTGTCAAAAGTATAAAATATTTTTTCGATAATTTTTCAAACAAAAAATTAATTTTACCTAAGGATATAAATTTATCAGAAATGAGTTTGAAAACTCTGAAACGCACTTTAAATGAATTAAAATTGAAAAATATTTATGATTATGAAACTATAAGTCCTAATTTTAGAGTATTTACTTCATTTTATGAAAAAAAAGAAGCAATCGATTTTTTAAAAAGCAAAATAAATATTGATACTATAGAATTAAGCAATAAATTAAAATATAAATTAGACCCATATAATAGAAGTATATCCATTAAAGATATTGAGGATACTATTATATGCTTAACTCACTTTAAAAAGTTTATAAATTATAGTCCTTATGAAATCATAGGATATGTAAAATTATTAGAAGAAGAACAAATAAGAGCATTTGAAAGCTTTACAAAAAAATTCAGGTCAATTATTGAATTAGATACAAAGAATGACAAAGATCCTTTTGAAGAAGTATTTTATATTATTAATGATGCAAGTTTAATATTTTATTTAACTTATGAAGATTTTTGCTATAATAGAAGTGATGGAAAATTATGCAATATTAATATTGATGAATTAATCAAATTAAAAAATAAAATAAATATTATTCAAACAAAAAAAACAGAAATAAAAAATAAGATAAATAAAGATTATAAAAAAGATGTATTTGAAATAAAATTTGATAAATTATTATTTTTCAAAACTATAATATCAAATTTGGAAATTATTTATGAAAAAATAAGTATATTAAGAAGAAAAGGATTTAATATTCCAACAGAAATTAAAATTTCTATAAGATATCCTGAGGTTTCTTATGAATTAAATGGGAAAAAAAAGAATTTAATGAAATAATTAATTATTTAAATAGTGCAAAAGTAGATTATGAAGAACAGTTGGATAAAGCTTATGAAACAAAAAAATATTTAAGATTATTATACGGAAAATTATTCCAAAAATTAAATCAACATCTCGAAGGAAATATAGAAATAGAAGGAATTTTGAGATATATTTTAAATAAAACAAATTATAATGATAGAATAAAAGCGGGTGAATTATATAAAATATCTTTAGGAGAAAATCCTGAAGAATTATATAAAGATTATACTAAAGAAATATTTGATAATATTCATGAATATTTAATTACTTTGTTTAGAAATAATAACACAGACTTTAAACAACATTATGACAAAATGCTAATAATAAAAGAATATTATGGGCGATATTGGCGATATAAAGGTTTTGAAATAAAAAAATGTGTAAATATGTCAATAAAAGAATATATATTTTCTTTATTTATGGATAAATTAAATCAATTACCAATAGCACAAAATATATTAATTTGTAATAAGGAAACTTCCATAGAAGAAATACAGTCATTTTTTTATAGGGCTATTTTGTGTGAATATAATACTTTATTTGTTATTGAGATATCATACTCATTTTCTGATTTTCAATTTTTTCAAATGATTGGCTATATTGATAAAATATTAACTATGAAATTACAAAAATATAAAAAAGAAAATAAAGGAAATAATATTAAAAATCTTAATAAATCGCAGTCAAGTAAATATCTCGATAGTCGCATTGTTTTTATTTATACACACTTAGTAAATGAATCCAGATTTTTATGTGAATTAAGAAAATATTTGACCTTAAGAAAAGCAGAAGAAAGGAATGAAAAATTTATATTAGATAATGAAAGTTATACAGATGATTCAAATATTTCGATTTTTTCCTATGATAATATTGAAATTAATATAATAAATAATATAAAAGTTATTTCTTCTGATGTGTGCGGTTTGGGCAAATCATTTAGAATAAAAAAAATGATAATTGTAGAAAGAAAAAATTATTATCATTTTCCTTTAGGAGGAAAATTATCAAAAAAAATTATTTATCAAAAATTATATGATTTACTTGAAAAAATAAAAAAAGATGTAAAAAATAAAAGTAATAAATATATTACTGAAGAAGATTATTCAAATATTGCTATACATTTAGATTTAATGGAATCAAGAAATACCAACTTAATTAATGATTTTTTATTTTCTTTTTTGATAACTAAGTTTTATTCTAATGATAAAAATATTATTTACATCCCGAATAATATAATGATATATATAGAAATTCCTAATAGTAATGAAAATTATTTAGATAAAATTGGAATTTTAAAAATTTTTAAAATAGAAAATATTACTTTAGGAGAATTTAATAAAAATAATAATATAGAAAATATTCCAATGCTTCCATTAGATTTATTATCAGATATCATACAAAAATTTAGAGGAATAAATGGATTTAAAAATTGTGATGAAATAGATGAATTTATTCGAAATAATTTTAATCGTTTAGGAATTAAAGAATATTCTTATCGCAACGTTGCAATATTTATAAAAATTTATGTAAGTCAATTCGAATCTTTTATAGGAAGATTAGGAAATAATATAAGCAATGAACTAATAAAAAACTTAGCCGATCAATCAATATTTTTCGCATTTAATGGATTCTCAAAATTAATGCTTGAGAAAAGAAAAAATAGAGGCTATTATGATTTGGTTTTAGATACATATGAAAGTGACTTAGAAAAAATGGGATATAACTTTTCTTTAGTATTCATAGATGGAAATACAAAAACAATTCAAACTGAAAAATTCGGTCATATTAATGAAGATAAAAAAAATATTTCTTTTAAATATTTGAAAAAATTAAAGAAAATATTAAATCTTCCAAATGATTTAGAAAAAGATATAGAAAATAAAAAATCATTATTAAATATATTAAATTCATGCAATGATAATTATGTTATTACGGAGGATACTTATAAAAAAATTTTAGTAATATATTCTAAAATAAAAGCAAATGTACCTATTATTATAATGGGTGAAACAGGCTGCGGTAAAACTTTATTAATCAAAAAATTATCTCAAATTATGAATAATGGAGAAGAATTAGTAAGAATAATAACTTTAAATCCAACTATAACTGATGAAGAAATAATTAATAAAATGAAAGAAATGAATAAAATTGCAGAAAAGCCAGATTATACTAACGAGAAAAAAACAAAAAAAAACGAATTATGGGTATTTTTTGATGATATTAATACTTGTTTGTCACAATCGCTTTTGACAGAGATTTTTATTAATAGAACATTTAATGGAATAAAATTAGAAGATAATATAAGATTAATAGGTGCTTGTAATCCTTATCGAAAAAGAAGAGAATTCAAAGAAAGATGTGGCTTAACTCGAGAAGATGATGATGAATATGATCAATTGATATACAAAGTAAACCAATTACCTCAGACTTTACTATATTATGTATTTAATTTTGGCTGCTTAAGAGACAAAGAGGAAAAAAATTATATAAGAAGTATTATACAAAAATTATTTGATGAAGAAGATGAAAATTTGCATGAATTAACAACTGAAGCTATTTCAAACTGTCACAGATTTCTGAGGGATTCTTTTAGATATGAGCCTTCTATTGTATCCTTAAGAGAAGTAACAAGATTTAAAACGTGTGTCGAATTTTTCATGGATTATTATCTTAAAAAAGATGGTCAAAGTAAAAGTTCAATCAGTGATGATACAAAAAAATTAAATAAAATAAAAAGTATTATATGCTCAATATATATATGTTATTATATAAGATTAACTAGTAGTGAAAAAAGAGCTAAATTTGAAATTAGCTTGCAAAAAGTATTATTAAAAATAGCAAATTATTATTGCGAAAAAGAATGTGATAATGAATTTAATGGTGATTTGTTATCAAAAATAAAATATCAAAGATTAAGATATGATCTTAGATGTGAAAAATCCAAAAAATTTAGTGATTTATTAAGAATAGAGGAAGATTTTTTATTGCGTCAAATAGAAATGGAACATGGAATAGGAAAGAATATACTATTAAAAGAAAATATATTTTTATTATTTGTTTCATTGGTAACTAAAATTCCTTTAATAATGGTGGGTAAGCCTGGGTCAAGTAAGAGTTTAAGTATTCAATTAATATTAAATTCAATGAGAGGTAAATATTCAAAAAGTAGATTTTTTTTAAAATATCCTCAAATAATTGCAACATATTTCCAAGGTAATTTGGATACTACTCCCGAAGAAGTCGGAGAATTATTTAACAAAGTAGAAGACTTATATTGCTCATATTATAAAAATCATATTGATAAAAATGATTTAGAACCGATACATTTGATTATATTTGATAAAATCGATTTAGCTGAGAGATCATATAACAATCCTCTTAGTATATTGCATAAAAAAATTGAATATAATAATACAAGTAAAGGATATGTCTTTGTTGGTATAAGTAATTATACTTTGGATGATATTAAAATGAATCAAGTATTAAATTTATCAGTCCCTGATTTAGAAGATAAATTGGACCAGTTAAAATCTACTTCTAAAAGTATAGTTGAAGGTATTTCTTATGATATATATGAAAATAATAATTTAATTTTTAATATTCTTGCAAGGGCCTATTATCAGTATAAATATTTTCTTAATTTTATCAAAAAATTAGTTGTCCTAAAGCGATATAATAATCTCCGTGAAAAAAATTTAAAAGGAAAAAATTTTCGTGAAATCGAGCTTGATGAAGAATTTATAAAACTTTATAAAAGAGAAAGAAAAATAAAAATAGATTTTCATGGCTATCGCGATTTTTATAATTTAATAAAAGGAGTAGCGATAGAAGCCTCTAGATTATACAATATTTCTGATGAAAAGCAAATTGCACCTATTATTAATCATTATATCGAAAGAAATTTCGGAGGAGTAACGTATGAAATCGACATTGATTTTGATTTAGAATTAGAAGATATAAGAGAGAAAATGAATGAACTCAAAAAGCATATATTAAATGAAAAACTATTAGACTTTAAAAAACACAAAAAAAGAAAATTTCTTAATGATGATAATGATGATAATATTATAAAGATAACTTCAGTATCATTATTTAAAAAAATATATAACTTAGCTTGTATTAAAACGCCAAAAGAAAATGAAAATCCTGATCCAAAAATTTATCAATTAGGATTTGACTATTTAGAAAATTACGATTTAAATAAATGCATATACAATAATATAAATGATTATAATAGTCGTTATTTACTATTAGAAATAAGCTCAAATATAACTCCATTAATAAGCCAAATTATTAGAGTGCAAAATTCCTATAAAAAAAATATAGGCATTCTCATTGGAAATCCTTTTCCAGATAATAATAATAAAGAATATAAATTTGAAAAAATTAATGAAATAAAATATTATTCAAATCAAGAAGATAAATTAATTATATTACAAAATTTGTATCAAATTCAGCCTTATTTATATGATTTATATAATATGAATTATAAAATAATAGATGATCAAAAATTTGTTAAAATATATTTAGATAATTTTAGTGAGCAATTAACACCAGTTAATGATTCTTTTAAAATTATAGTTTTAGTTGATAAAATATTCATAAATAGAGCAGATGCAGCCTTTTTAAATAGATTAGAAAAAGTGCAAATTAGCTTTGAAGATTTATTAGATAGAAGCCAAAAAGAATTTATAAAAAGAATTAATGAAGAAATTCGATTAAAAGAAGAAATTAAAGCAGAGAGAAGGATGTTTAATTATGACTTGGATTATTTATTAATCAATTGCAATGAAGAAGATATTGGTGGATTAATTTATTCTTTATTATTGGAAAATAAAAAGGAAGATATAAATGAATATAACATAAAGGATAAAATATTCACAAAAATAAGTAATCTTATACCTCAAGATATAGCTATCATTTTATCAGAAAATAATCCAATAAAAAGGAAATACTATGAGAGAAAAAGATATTATGATTTTAAGCAATATATAAAAGATTTGAGTTCAAAAAACAAAGATTTTCACAATTATAAAATATCTATTATATATACATTTAGTAACATTACTAATACAATAGAGGAATTTAATAAAGGAAATGAATTTATGATATCGGAAATAACTTCAAAAGAAAAATTAAAAAATAAAATTGATGAAATAAAGGCCAAAAACGAATTACATGAAAGAGACTTTCAAATATTAATTCGTTTTGAAGATTATAATTCAAATAAGCTGCAATACATAGCTAATTATATTAATAATTATTACAAAGATGATGAATATCATTATATATTTATAATATTTCTCAAAAGAAATTTTCAAACTGATACAAAACAGGAAATTTATTATATTCCGAATATTTATAATAATATTAATCAATTATTCATTGATAATTTGGAAGGTCCAGATATAACTTTAAAAAATTTATTATATAAAAACATTAGTGATGTAATGCTTTCTGAAAAAGTATTCAAAAATTTGGATAAAGAATTCAGAGAAACTTTAATAGCCTTTGTTGATGATAAAATGACAGAAAAAAAAAATAAAGACGATGAAATGCTAGATTTATCTAGTTATCTTGAGGAAGAACAAGGAGAAAAAAATAATGAGAATGAAGATATATATTGTGAAAATATAATAAATTATATGTTATGCATTGATTTAGAGTTTAAAGATAAAATAATAGAAAAAGCTAAAGAATTAATAAAAATGGATAAAGATGCTAGAGATGACTGCAATTATTTAGTAGATAAAATGTTTAAAGAGAAGTATTTTGATAAAAATATAATAGATATTATTTCATGCATATTAGATTATATCAAAGAAAATATTTTTATTAAATATTTAAAGCTTATATTTAATATATTAGAAGACAATAATTTCCTTACGACTTTGATTGAAATAAATAAAGATAAAACTTGTAGATTGGATAAGAATGATACAAGTCCCAGCCCTAATAATAGTAGAATAATAAAAGAATTAGAAACTAAATTTTTAAAAGAAATAAAAGTAGAATATGATAAAAAATATGAACCAAAATTTTTATCTAATTTTAAAATACCTGGATTTTATAAATTTTATAAAAATTTATCTGCTTATTTAAAGAAAGAAATTAATATCGAGTTTTTTCAAAACGAAAAAAAATTGAGAAATTTTGATTTTAATCATGATACAAATATATCTATAATAATTTTGGAATTTCATGAAAAGGAAGAGGAATTATTGAAAAAGGTGTTAGAAAAAATATACAAAGATAAAATTTATTCTGATTTAGTATATAAAATAACACCGGATTTAATATTAAAAGATTACATTACTTTTTATTTACAAAAAAATTTAGGTTTTTATTCTGAACCAATTTATGATTTAATTTCATTATTGTTAAAACTGAGATTTTCTGATGAAATAAATATAATAAAAAATAATATATGTGATCCATTTAAAATAGTAATAATAAAAATAATATGGATTGAATCATATATTGAATATATAAAAATCTTTATAAAAGTGTTTGAACTTGGTAAAGAAATTTTTGATGATGACAAAGGAAATACTTTTTATAATATGATATTTAATTCGATTCATCATAAAAAAAGTCCAATTAAATATATAGCTAATAAAGATAGACCAAAATATCTGATGGAAATTAATGAATGCTTTTATAAAATTTTAGCAGGACTATGTCTAAGATTAACAACTAATGATATGGATAAAATGGGAATATCAATTTATAGTTATTGCGTTATATTGAAAAACATATATAAAATTTTAAATAATATAAATGATGATTTATCTATATATTCAAATGAATTATATATTATTGATGAATTAATTAAAATAATAGATTATCATCCAAATATTAAAAAAAATATAATAAATGAAATTCGATACCATTTAACAGAAAGTGCAATAATTATTCAAAAGAATCGATCAGATAAAAGCACTTATTTAATCCAAAATATCAAAAATTTGAATAAAAAAATGAAATTAATAAAAATAGAAAAAACAAAAGATAAATATTATGATATCTTGAAATATATATATAAAAGTGAAATAAAAATAGTAAATGACAAAGTTTATTCTTCTCTAATACTCGAAGAAATAATTAAAGACAAAGAAATAATCAAAATATCTAATGATATATTCCAAATGGTATTAGAGCCATATATAAATACGGAAAAATTTGAAGATTTAAAAGATACCTTACTCTGTAATAACAATAATATAATAAAGCTTTTAAATTCGAAATTGTCTGATAAAAGCGCAGATTATTATTTAGCATTATCAGAAGCCATGATATACCTTTTTGAAAGATATTCATTAATATATTTAAAAGACTTTTCAGATATAAAAAAATTTGTAGAAGAAAAAGAAGAAGAAGGGCATTTAATGCTCTTTAAAGAATGTAATGAATATTTGCAACAAAATGCTAGCTCTGGAAATACATACATAACTGAACTATTTTGTATAGGTTATATAAAATCATTTTGTTATACTTTTATCAAAATGCATAATAATAATAAATTTAATCCTGAAAATATCATTAAAATAATAAATGAAATTGATAAAATGAATATGATAAAGCTTTATATATATAAAATAATTTATAATAAAAATAATAGACAAATTAATGCCTTTTTAAATAATGAGATTATAAATAAATATAAATTAGATAATTACAAAGGTTTTAATGAATTTATTAATAAAGAAGAAATAGAAAAATTAGAGCATTTTAATTATGAGAATAATAATAAATTAGAAATATTTAAAAAACTTAGGGAATATGCAAAAAAACAATTTAAAGAGAGAATAACAAAGGATGATATTAGTCCAAATAAAGAAATAGAATTCGATGATTTTTTTAAAGCTGCAAATAATTTAATATTATCGAAATTAACTAATGAAAATTTTGAAAATGATATTTCTTATATTAATTTTTATTCAAATGTTTGCGAACCATTATATAAGAAAGGGAACGAAGATGATCAAGGAGATAAATTATTCCCATTAATGAAATTCCTTTTCAAAAAGAAAACATATCAGAAAATTAAAAAAGAATATTCAATTAACTCCGAAGATATCGAAGCATTATTATATGGATATAGATATTGTTTGAATGAGGTAAAAGATAAAGAAGGAGATTTTATTTATTCCTATTTATATAATAAAAATAATTTGAGTGATTTTCATAATAAATTATATCCAGGAAATGAGAATAATAAAGAAGATTCCTATTATGAATTATATTATAAAATATTAGATCATTTTAAAAAAAGGCCAAAAGAAGGATGTTATGTTTGCTTGTGTGATAAAGGGTATTATCATTCAGTACCTTCTGGATTTCCTGGATTTTTAGAAACCAATATGAGATGCGAGAAATGCCATAATGAAATAGGATCAAAAGAATTTTATAAATATGAAACAGTAAAACAAAATGATGAAACTAAAGTTATAAATATTAAAGTATACGAAACAGTTCAAAATAATGCTCATTATTATAGAATATTTAAAGACGAAAAAGAAATAGAACATTTAAAGAGAATGAAAGAGCATTATAAAAATTTCGAAAAAACGAAATACATGACTTTAGATCAATTTAAAGAGGAATACATAATTCCAATATATAGTAAAGAAAAAGGATTAAATAAAATAGATATAAATAATTTAAAAAAGGAAAATAAAGTAGTTAGAAATTTAAGTCAGATATCATTCAGATTATTAAATTATATTTTATGCTGTCACGTATTTTTCGCTAAATTATATACTACATCAGAAAAATTCGATAATTATAAGCCTAAAGAAATATCATGGTTTTCTTTGATAAAATTTTCCTTTACAAAATTAAGATTTGAATTAGAAAAAAATGGTATTAATAATTTAGATATATTTATGAATTGTACCTTTAAAGATTTGTTTGATAAATTGCATAATCATAAAAGTATTAATAATTTCGAAGAACTTATTAAATTTGAAGACGAATTAGAAAAAATAATTAAAGAAAAAATTGAGAAAGCAAAAGAAGAAATTAATAACTATAAAATATTAGAAAAAGAAAACATAAAAGATGAAAAATCATTTATGGCTATAATAAAAGAAATTTATGATAAAAGTAAATATAATAATAAAGAATTTCCATTTTATGAACATTTTTTTTATACTGATTATTTAGATGAAGATTACATTGAAAATATTTTAAAATATAAAGATGAAAATAATTACCCAGTATTAGTTGAATATTTGAAAAATAAAAATCAAAAAAATGATGGTGATAAATATAATTTAAAAAATTTGGCGCTTTTTCAAGAGGTATTGAATTTATTCAATGAAAAATACTCGAATATTTCAAGAGAATTCGCTGAGAAACAAAAAATAAAAAATAGTGATATTTATCAGGAAGAAAAAAATAAAATATTAATTGATGATTTTATAAAGTTATACAATAATTTCAAATTAGGAGAAGAATTAAATATCGAAAATAATTATTTATGTGATTTTCTTTTAATTGATGATAATAAATACGGATATTCATATAAACAAATTTATAAAGAATTTATCAACAAACAAAATATTCAATTAGAAAATATATTAGATAAAAAAATAACCTCAGGTGAATTTGATATTAATTGCAAAAAAAAAATAAATATACAACAAATAAAAGAGAATGAAATATTTATTATACCTGAAAAAAATTATTTTTTGAATTTAATATTTAATTCATCGTATAGAAAATATATCGATACTAAAAATGTTGAAAATTATAATGAATATATTTTATCTCTTGAACAAATAGAATCAGAAATGACAAATTATTTATTAAAAAATAAGAAGCTTTTGAACGATGATATAATAAATTTCATTTTCATTCCAGAAGCTTTTAGTTATGAAATAACTGATTTAATATACAATTTTGCATATGGTAAAATACCTATTGATATTGATGATAAAATATCAATTTTTAATTTTATTAAAAATAATGATGGAAATATTGAAAAATATCAAAGGATAATAAATGATTTTATTATTATAATAAAATATTTAAATGAAATAAGCAAAGAACAAAATAATAAAATTAATGAAAATACAAAAATATACGATATAGAAATAGTTAAAAATTTAAAAAATATATCAATGGATTTTAAAGAAATATTTGGAAATAAAAATAATATATTTGTAAGTAAAATAATAAATATATTTGATTATTATCTAAAGACGATATTTAAATATGTCAAAAGCAATATACAAAATTACCAAGAAAAATATGGAGATAAAAAATCTTTATATAATTATGATGATAAAGATATGATTATTAAAAAAGAAAATTTAGCCACAGCGATAAGATTGTTTATGACTTTAGTATTATTCAGAGAAAGAGAAAAAGATAAGGATAAAAAAATAAAATTTAATGAACATAATATAAGCTTTAGCTTAAACAAATTAAATTTAAATAAATAAAATTAATTAATTTTATTTAATATAAAGTTTATCTCAATAATTTAAGGATTTTATAATGAATCAAATATAAATTTATTTTACAAATATTATTTAAGAATTTGATTATTTAGTTCAAATATTTCCTTCTATTTCAAGCTCATCGTATTTTTCATTTATATTATCATCTATTACATTTTGAATATTATTTTCTTTTTTTTCTTTATTCATAATCGGATTTAATCTAATTACATTAAAATTCATATTTTGTGCATTATAGTCTATTGCATTTATATTATTATTACCTTCTTTAATTTCATCGATTAATACTCCATTTTTAAATAATTTAATTCTGCCTAGTTCACTATACAAAATTGAATTATTATTATCTTACTTGCTAGTTGGTATAAATTCTTTAATTTTAGACGCATAAGTCTGATTAACTTGAACTTGGTATATTTTTCCTCTTGTTGTGCTAAATTGTCTTTTTTTATCTTTATATCCCGCATAAAGAGCCACATATTTTTCTTTACGGATATTAAATAACAATGCTAAAAGGAAAGATCGAGTTACCGTAGAAGGATTAACTTTATCCGGAAGGTATTTCGCAAGCTCATAATCTCCTGTAAATTGCTTGATAAGATGGCTTTTCGTCAGAAATTTTTCTTTTGAAAAGTAGGGCAAATCATACCCTCCTATCTCACCCAACTTCAATAACTAAAAAAATAATATATTATAAAAAATCTAATTGTACTTTTTTTTTACCCTGCAATACTTGCAGGCAAAACTGATAATTAAAGGAGGAAAATGAAGGGAAATAATAACCGGATTCAAGAAAAAATTCAATTATTGCCCTTCTATTATTTAATTTTTGTTTAATTTCCGAGAAATTTATCTGTTCCATTTTTTGGATTAAATTAAATAAACAAAAATAATAATCGAATATTTTGTTTTATAAGATAAATATAAATTATTTAAGATTTTTTATTTTAAATAATTTAAATATAATATTAAAAATTTTATTTATAATTTTAAAAACAATATATTATTTTTATTATATAATGCAAATACCAAATATATCAATTGAGCATAAAAAACCATTATTCAAAATCGAAAAAAATTATATGAGCCAACCCTTAATTTTATTTAATAGTGCGGATAAATCACATATGCTTAAATGTCCAAAATGTAATTATATAACTAACAAAACTTTTAATTATGATATACATAAATGTATAAATGTAATCCCAGATACTCCTCCACAAAAACATCCATTTATATCTTCTAAGATTCCGAAGATAGAAGCAAAATTAAATAATAATAATTTTAATAGTAATTTAGATTTATTTCCTACAACTGAAAATGAAATTAATAAATTCACTTATGAAAAAGATGAACAAATCAAATTTATAAATGATTTAGAATTATTAAAAAAAATATTTAATCCTACTGATCATTTAAATATACAAGAAATTGAATTTGGAAATTATATTGTATATGATCAGCATACAATTGATTCAGGTTCATACGGGAATATCTTTTTGGGATGTAATAAAGAGACAAAAATTCGTGTTGCAATTAAACAAATTTCTAATTGTAATCATGAAAACTATTTGAAAGAAAAAGGAATTTTATCGCATATAAGAGGAAAGGGAAATTACCCCGAATTCTTAGATTCATACCAAGATTCGAAATATTATTATATAATAGAATCCCTTATGGGTCCTTCTATAGAGTTATTAAAAGATATTTGTGGCGGTAAATTTAATTTATTTACTACTATTAATATAGGAATAGACCTTATAAAAAATATTCGAATTTTACACGACAGTGGAATCATCCATCGTGATTTAAAGCCAAATAATATTGTTTTTGGTAGTTTAGGAACTAATTTTGAAAATAAATTAAATATTGGTATTGTTGATTTTGGTAATAGTAATTATTATCAAAAAATTGTTAAATATATTAATAAAAAAACAACTAATAAATTTCATATATACGGAAATAGATTATATTCTTCAAATAATGTATTAATTAATAAGCCTTGTTCTAAAGCAGATGATATAATTTCTTTATTTTATATTTTAATAGAGTTATTAAACGGAGATTTACCCTGGATAAAATACGATACAAATGGAAAATTAATTAAAAAGAAAGAAATAATGGAAATTAGGAAGAATTGTTCAACAGAAATTTTATGCAGAAATTTTCCAATTGAATTTAATAAATTATTTGATAATATATTAAAATTAAATCAAAATCAGATACCACCGTATTCAGAAATACTAAAAGTTTTTCAAGAAATTAAATATAATTATGTAATTTCATATGGAGAGCAAAAATATAAATTTGAGTGGATTGAAATATTTAATTATTATTTAAAAGACAATAAAAGCTCTTCTTTTCTGAATTATTCAAAAGACGATATTAAATCTTTTATAAAATCTTTTGGATTAAACTTTAATGAATATATAAATTTTTTAACTATTCCTTGGCCAAAAAGTCCGTTGATAGGGAACCCGTCCCGGGATGCGTCCCATTTTAATGAC
>JAJJLE010017617.1:0-17310 GCA_023897235.1 Entodinium longinucleatum | reverse complement strand
ACATATCTTCACAGAAGAGCAATCAAAAATATTAGAAAGCATAAAAATAAATCCATTTATTCGAAATTTTCATGAACAAAAGTTAGAATTCAGAAAATATCCGAAGCAAATAGATATAACCTGCCCTTTATTTAAAAAAAATAATTTTATTTTATCGCCTAAAGCCATCGAAAAATGCAATAAAGTATATCATTATATGATATACCAAGTACCATGCATATTAGAGGGGGATACTGGAACTTCAAAAACATTTACTGCCTCCATGATGGCACAATATCGTCAGTGGGAAATAATCGAAGAAGAAAAAAAAAGAGGAAAAAACAATAATTTTACTGAATTCAAATTAATTAAATTTAGTCTTAGTAAAGAAACTAAAATTTCAGATTTATTCGGAAAATATTCAGGAAGTGCTAATTCTCTAGATGGGATAAAAATGAATTATGGCCCTTTCATCGAAGCTTTTAGTGAAGGGCATTGTCTTCTTTTAGATGAAATTAATTTAGCTCCTACCTCTGTTCTTCAATCCATAGAAGAAGCCTTGGATACAGGAATTTTAAGTATAGAAATAAATGGGATACCTTTAATGCAATTTAAAATGAATCCAAATTTTTGTTTGATTGCGACACAAAATAAAAGAACTAAATTTTATAAAAATAAAAGGGAATCAGCTGGAATTAAATTTTTATCTAAATTTCAAATAGTAAATTTTGAAGAATTAAGTAGAGATGAATTAATAAAAATTGCAAAAGGTTTGAGGGATAATTTTTCTGAAGTAAAAAATGAAATTATCATAAACGATAAAGATATTGTAAAATTAGTTGATTTTCATATAGAATGGAATAAATCTAAAGAAAATGATTTTATCTGCTTTACTATCAGACAAATTTATTCTTGCATAGAAGCTTATTTCAAGGGAGAAAATATGTATAATATAATTTACAACATATATGGAAAAACTCATGATCAACTAGAAGCATTCGAAGCAATTATTCAAAAATATTTTCCAAAAAAAGATACTATTTTAGACTTACCAGAAGATTTCCCATCATGTATATCAACAAAATCACTAAAAAAAATTTTTCATCAAGTTAATTTTTCATTCAATAATGGCAGTAATGTAATAATTACAGGAAAAAGAGGATGTGGGAAAACACAATTTGCCCTATATATGGCAGAGTATTATAATAAAAAAAATAATGTATGTGAAAGTGATAAAGCACCAAAAGAAGATATAGATTTCATGATATGCACAGAACAAACATCTTTTTCTGATATTATAGGAAAACAAATTTTATCAAAAAAAGAAGAATCAGGATTAACATTAATAGAATGGAAATATGGATTTTTATTAGAAGGTGTTAGAAAAGGTAAATGCATAGTTCTAGATAATATTAATGAAATTCCATCTCAAGTCACCGAAAGGGCAAATAATTTATTTGATATGGATTTTAATTCTAAAGATACTTTATATTTTGAAGTTCCAGAAAATCCTAATAAAGAAGAACAAAAAATAGAAATTAAAAAAAGTTTTAGAGTAATTGCCATTTGCGATGAAGATAAACTTAATAATATGTCACCTGCATTTCTTAATAGATTCAAAATTATTTATTTTGAAGATCAATTAAATGATTTAGAGTTAAATGAATTTGTCAAATATAAAATAGATAACTTGAATTTAAACCAAAAAACTTTAATACCAAATAATAGTAAAGGAAGAATTAATCCGAGATTTAAAAGAAGAGGACAAGTAGAGAATAATGAGGAAAAGAAGGTTGAAAAAGAAAACTTTATTAAAGAATTAACCAAAAAAATAGAAGAAGATAATAAAAAAATTCTAAATTCTATATCTATGCTAACATTTTTTATTGAAGCTGCATATAATTTTAAAACAAAATTCAACAAAATTAAAGATAAAATAATAATTGATTACATATTTCAGCTAATTGATAAAAATAATAATAATATAATTATTGATGATTCAATCTTTCAAGTTGTAAAAGAAAAATTAAGTGAGTATGAAGAAAATAAAAAAAATTATAAAAACACAAAAATGAGTAATTATTTTTTTTTAAATTCTAAAGAGTTATGTAGTTTTATGATCAATGCATATTCATCTTATTTATTACATATGCATATGAGATTTGAAGGACCAACTGGAATAGGTAAAACAGCTGGAGCATGCGCTTTATCAAAAATCATAACAAATAATGGGAGATATTATATACAATCTTTTCATTCCGGTACAAAGCCATCTCAATGTTATGGAGGTACTACTGTAATTGGAAGTAAAATTGACATTAAAGATGGATTATTAACTTTGGCAATGACTGAAGGCACTGTTTTCATCGCAGATGAATTTAATCTTTCGTCTAAAGAAACAATGAAGTCTATTTTACCATCTTTATCTAAGTTCAAAGATTATAATATTTATATTCCTGGTTTAGAAAAAAAAATAAAAATTAATCCAAATTTTGTTTTTATTGCATGCCAAAATAAAGTAGGAACTTTAGGAAGAAATAAATTACCTGATTTAATAGAAAGTTCATTAAGAGAATTAATTTATCCATCACACATAAAAAAAACAAGTGAAGAAATTAAAGTTATTGAAAGTGATGTTAAAAATATATGTGTTGAAATAAATAATAGTTTAAAAAAAGAAAATAAAAAAATTGTTGAAAAACCTATCTCAGATCTTGAAGCTAAAAATATTGGAGTATTTATGCTGAAATTCAATCAATTAAATAAAAATTATATACAACCATTATCATTTAGAGATATTAAAAAAATTTTTAGAAGAATTTACTACCAAAGAAATAAATATAAGCAAGATAATTTTATAGGTTTCGAAGTTTATCACAACATAATATTTTATATTATATCAAAATTAAGTAAGCAAAACATTATTGATATCAAAGATGATTTATCAGGATTAATAGAGTCTATTTTTAAAATTAAAGAAAATTTGGATATTTATTTTGAAAATAAATTGAAATTAATAAGGGAAAAAAATAATAATATATTTTTAATAAAAGGATTATGCAAAGTAAATTTGAGTTTTAATTTTACCGATGAAATGAAAAAAAAAATATTTTCGTATATTAATTTACAAAATTTTTTAAATCCGTTTTTTAATGCAATAATATCATCTAATGATGAATCATTATTATTCTTGGGAAAAACAAGTTGCAAAACATATCTATGCGAAACATTATTTCAAGATGAATTAGAAATAATTCATCTTAATCAAGAAACAAAAATTAATCAATTATTAGGAGGGCCGATGGTATTAAGTAAAAAAGAAGCTAAGGTCTTCTTTTTTAATTATCTTTGTAATTTGTGTGGAAAATCGAAAAAAATAAATGAATTATTTAATGATTATGAGAATAAAAAATTAAAAGCTATTAAATTTACTATTTCACGTAATTTATCAGGATTTGAAAAAGCTGTGGATAATTTCAAAAAATTTATTTTTGATGAAAAAAGTGGTTTAGAAGAGGAAGATGATGAAGATAATTTATTATCAAATTACATAATAGTTTTTAAGCCTGGATTTATTTTAGATTCTTTGATAAAAGATAAACCCTTTGTTTTAAAAGATATATCAAATTTGCATTCAGATGTATTAGAAAGATTCAATCAATTTTTAACAGAGGAACAAAAAATAGTATTAGTAGAAGATATATATAATACATTTACAACTGATGAAAACAAGGAAATAATTTTTAATTCTAGTAATAGGATATTAGCTACAGCAAATGATGGTTATGAAAATAAATTATCAGAAGCAATTTTATCTAGATTTACAGTTATTAATGTTGAAAGTTATGAATTAGAAGAAGAAAAAATTATTATTCGAATGGAATTTGATAAATCTAATAAACTTTTCATAAAAGAAATTGAGGAATTAATTAAATTATTTAGAGATATTGAATCAATTTTGCAAATGACAATCACTTTGTCTCAAAAAATAAAAATACTTAAAATTATATATAAATTAAAAGAATCAAAAGAAATAGAAGAAACTGAAAATATCAATATCTCTGAAATAGTATTATTTAATTTATTTAAAGGACTTTTTGAATTCAGGACAAATAAAAGTAAAAGATATAATTCCTATAAAAATTTATTTAAATCAAATAAGAATTTATGGAATTACCAAGAAGATAAACCAATTCTATATAAAGCAGAAAAAAATAAAAGAATAATCATCAAATCAGACAACACACATTTGTATATCCAACGTCCTAACTCAAAAGAAAATCTTGATAATGATATTGCTTACACAGAAAAATTTTGTGAAAATATTGATATAATCCATTTTTCTATGAAATTAAATATCCCTTTAATTTTAGAAGGAATGCAAGGACAAGGAAAAAAGACTGCTTTGAATTATATATTTAAATTATTGGATATTAAAGAGAATAATATTATAAATATATATTTATCGGATAACACAAAAAAAGAAGATCTTTTGGGGAAAATAACAGCAACAGCAGAAAACAATAATATTAAAGTAGACTTTATTCAAACTGATTTATTAAAAGCTTTAATAAATAAAGAAAAAGAAACATATGTAATTATATTTCATAATATTAATAAGGCATCTCCTGGAATTTATGAAATTTTAGAAAATATATTCGATTATTCAAAAGAAAGAATTTTATTACCCAATGGAGAAAATGTAGAAAAAAATAATGAAAATCCTCCTTTTTTATTTGGTATTTTCGATAATGAAAATGGAAAAATAAATAGAAATAGTTTACCTAAATTTCTTTTAAGAACTTGCATATATTTTATTGCCCAAAATCCTAATGGTGGAGATATACATAAAATAATAACATCTAAATTTAATAACAAACCATATAAATTAGAAGCCAATTACTTTGAAGATAAATTTTTAATGGCATCTAAAATTCAAAATACTTATTCATCATCTAACAATGATATTCCATTATCTTTGAATGATATTAATAAATTCATTTCTTTCAGAGATAAAACTTATCATGATTTAGATATTTCAATTATCAGCCAATTTATTTTTGTTTATAGACATTCAGAGAACGAGAAAATTCAAGAAATAATAAAGGAACTAAAATTCAAAGCATTTAATTTTATTCCAAAATTTTCTTTAGAAAAAGAAAAATTAATTATCGAAATTGAAGAAAACGAAAAAGATAAAGAATATCAAATACTTGAATTAGATATAAAAAACAAATTTATAAATAGGGAAGAAATTCAAAAAAGATTAAACACTTTAACAAATCCTCAAAAGCATTGCTTGCTATTTCTTTCATGTTCAATAAAATCAAATTGCTCCATAATATTACAAGGAAACACAAATTCAGGAAAAACCCATTTAATAAATCTTTTTGCAGATATGCTCGGCAAAAAATTACACGTATATCAAATGAATAAAGATATTAATCTTTCTATGTTCTTTGGACAATCTACAATTAGAGAATTAAATAGAAATGATAAAAAAACTATTAATAATTTATGCAAGCAATTATCGAAATTAATAGGATTTAAAAAAGATTTTTTTAATTGGGATCCAGATAATTTTAATGAATTATACAAAGAATATCAAAATTATTTAAAGACTGTTGATAATTACAAAGAAGCCGAAGATGTATATAATAAAATAAGAAAAATTATATCTTTAACCAATAGATTCGAATCACAAAATTCACCTTTTTGTGCCGCTTTAGAAAAAGGAGAATGGGTTCTTATTGAGCAAATAGAATCAGCCCCAACTGATATTATAGAAAAATTAATTCCATTATGTGGAGAAAATCCAGAGTTGAAAATAATAAAAGGAGCAAAAGAAATTACATATAAACAAAGCAATAAATATGATTATAAAATAGATAAAAATTTCAGAATTTTTTTTACATTTAATCCATATAGTATAGATACAAAAATGCATCCTTCTTTATTTAGTAAATGCACTGTTTTTACTTTGCCTCAAATTGATTCAACTGTTGAATATTGTTCTAAAATATATTATGGCAAATTAACGAATATTAATTATCCAGAGAAATTATCAAAAGAAATATCAGGTAGATTATCCAATACACACCAAACAGCAAAAGTAAACGCTAAAAAATATAATAATGAAGATAAAAATATGATTAATAAAGATGAAATATTTACTGGAAGAACTATAAAATTTATATCTAATGAAATTACTGATATTGAAAAGAATGAAATGATATATGATCACAATATTACCAAAGAATATTTAAATAATATAATTCATTCAACTTTAGAACATTATTATAATAATTCTTTTGATTATACATTAAATGAAGAAAATTTTACAGAATTTAAAAAAAGTTTAATTGAATCTTATATGAAGAAACCTGATAATTTTCCAACTGATGATGATGACTTGAATGCTTTATATAATGATATTTATGAAGATTTAAATTTAATTCTTCAATTAAAAGAAAATATTTTAGAAGAAGAAAAAAAAGAATTTTCATTATCAAATTTCTTGAATAAAACAAATTCAATTAAAATAAAGCATCTGAAAACTTTATTAAAACGTATCAAATCTATTAATGGAAAAATGAAAAAAAATAATAAAAATAAAGTTTTTATTTGCAAAATTTACCAAGGATTTCAAATAATAATAAATTTATTAGATAATATTGATAAAACTTTGCCTGATAAAGATTTTCATAAGTTTTCAAAATTGAGCATTAATGATTCTAAATTATTAAAAGATGAAAAATTAAAAATATCAAGTTCGAAATTTGTTTTATATAATCAATTATTGAAAGATAAATATATAATTTGCGAAAATTTAACTCCTGATTTCCTTATAGATAATATTTTTAAATTAGTAAAAAATAAATCTTTTCTTGATTTCAAAAATATAATTTCATATCTTTATGAATATCCAAATTTATTTAAATCTTTTTATAAATTATTTCCATTTGATAATTTTGTTATAGATAGAGAATTGACTGGAGAAAAAGAAATTGAAGGAGAAGATGAAAATAAAATAATTGCAAAAATAAAAAATAAAAGTAGTATTTTAGTTCTTTGGTTCGAATTATTTTATATCTATTGGAAAAACAATATAAATTTTATAATTCAAATAGATAATGTTACATATAATTTTAATTTTGGTAAAAAAAATAAATCAATAGTAAATCCTTGTTTTATCTTTAATTCAGTCTCTAGATTTTATTTGAGAGAAAATAGTTATTTTAATTTTATTAATGAAAAGGAAAAATTACTGGATACACATCGAGTTGAAAAAGTATCTAGATATGAATCATATATTTTTTATCAATTTTTATATAAATTTGCAAATTATAAAAAGTACATACCTTCAGCTGAACAATTTGATCAACTTTTTGAAGAACTTAAGGATGAAACCCAGGAATCAGAATTATTTAAAAAATTTAAAGAAAAAGAAAAATATTCTTTGAATATCAATGGAATATTTAATAAATTAGATGAAAAAAAAAATAAAGAAAAAAATATTGATCAATTAGATGATGAATTAAATGATGGAAATTTAATTAATGATGATGATAATCAAGAAGTTAATCATATTAGTCCAATTACAAAAATTTTATCTTTGTATTTTAATTATTCAAAAGATACATTTAAAGCAATCATGTCTAAATATTTTAATCAAATTGAGAAAAGAATTTATGAATTATTACTTGAAGATTTCGATGAAAAATTATCAAAAAATGATTATATTATTTATTCTGATTTGATTGGAAGATTGGATAAATTTTTTAATAATTATATATATTTATTTGATCAAGAACAAATTCAACAAAAATATTTAAATAATACTAAAGAAAGGAATTTACTTTCTCAAGCAGTTAATAAATCAATAGATATTTTATCAGAAATTCAAAAATCATTTAATTTTGATTTTTCTCCTTTTATGACTGATTTAAATAATCTAAGAAAGGATATAAATGAAAAAAATGATAAACATGAAAATGAAATCGAAAAACAAAAATTAATAGACTCTTTGAATTTGTTTAAAAATGATAATAATGAAAGTTTAATTGAATATGCAAAAAATAGAATAAAAAATTTAGAAGGTAATTCTGTTAGAAGTTGGAGAAATACAACCCATAGAAATGAATATGTAGAAGAAATCAGAAGTATTGAATGGCCTAAAGTAAAATTATCTTTTGAAGGTAATTATTCAAATAAAGATTTTAATAAGCATAAAGCATTTATTGATGTTCTTATGAAATTTTGTGAAATTAAAAATATATTAGATAAAAATCTGGATGAGGATGGAAATCTAAAAAATGATTTTTTCCAAATGTTAATCCAATTAAGTGAATTTGATGAAATGAGAAATGTATCAAGTTATGTTTTTAATAAAATTGGAGATGATTATAAAATCAGTCCTAAATACATTAAAATATTGAAAAGTGTTTTAAATAGTTCTTTTATCAAAAATCTTATGGAATACTGTTATGATAAAGATAACAATACCATATCTTTTAAAACTATTGAAGAAATGGCTTCTTATTTTAATAATTTAGTGTATAGAAAAATTGAAAAAAATGAAATCTCATATATTATGCAAAATTATTCCTCAAAATTTAAGCCAAATTTTAAAATTAGTTTTCCGAAATTCACAGGTATGGATTTAATATATTTATTTGTTGATTTTAACAATAAGTCTGAAACTATAAATAGTTCTCTTATAGAAAATGTTCAAATAGGGCAATCATCCTTAGAGCGATTAGTTAATATAGAAATTAATTGCAAAGAAGATGAATTTTATAATTATTTAGATATGATAGTGAAAATATTATTTGAAGAATTGAAAAAAATAAATAATGCAAATAGCTTGGATTTTCTAAAAGAATTATTAAAAACAGAAAATAATGTCGAAATTAAGAATTTGTGTAAATTATTAATTAGTTTATTTAATGAAAATGAATTATATATATTAAATAAGCAGCATAATTTTCTTTTTGAAATAAATGAAATAGATATTTATAAATATCTTGATAATAATAAATATTTAGATATATATAAATTTATGAATTTTCCTTCATTAATATTTTTCTTATTAGATTATAAATTTGATGCAAAAGTTTATTTAATAGGACAATATGAAGATGGTCAAAATGTGGAAGACTCTAGAGAATCTATACCTTTCTGGCTTTTTTGTTTAAGATATTATTCTTCAATAGAATGTATTATATCAAAAGATAGTAATTTTTTTAGTAAAATAATTGATGAATATTTTAGAAATTATTTTTCTGGAAAAGAATTTAAAAGTATAAAAAAAAATAATAAATGGCTAAATTTTGTTAGTAATAATAAAATGAATTGTCAAGAACCATTATATGAAAAAATAAAATTATTTTTATATAAATTATCTAAAGATGATTATTTTGTAAATTTAAATAAAAAAATAAATAGCAAAAAATATATTAATAAACAGATAAAGATTATATGTAATGATTTCATAAGTAACATGCTGGAAAATTTATTTAAAATAAAAAATAATTATTTATTATTAGATTATTATACTGAAAAAAATAATACAAATATCACTGATTTCTTGAAAAACCCGAATAAATATTTATATCAGAAAATAACTGAAAATATAATCAATTATTTATCAAAAGAAATTGATAAAGAATTAAATAAAAATGCAATCACTCGTATAATGGCTAATATAAAAAATATTATAAATTTCGAAGAAAATAATTTAAAAGAAGATATTAGTAAAGAATTGGAAATAAAAAATAAAAAGAATTATGAATTAAACTTGATTAAAAATAAAGATAAAAAAGAAAAAATATTAAAAACAATAAATGATGATTTAAATAAATATAATAAAATAATAAATGAAATGATTAATTATGATGGTGATGAAGAAGAAGAAGATTTTGATGAAAATGCTAAAATAAAACAATTAATTAAATTGAATGATAATTTAAGTAGATATAATAAATTATTCAAACAAGAAAAAGAGAATATAAAAATAATAAAAATTTCATATTCTTTAGAAAAAAAGAGAAATCACATAATTAAAAATTCTAAAGATGAAATAATTCATGAAAGTAACAAATTAAAGGGAGAATTTTATTTAAATTCAAATAATCAAGATTATTCAATAATCGATAAAAATAATAAAAGCCCCATAAATAATGCTAAAATCGAAAAAACTGAAATAGTTTTATATTCATTGAATTTTATTGAAGATAAAGAAAAAATCTATGATAGCTTTTATATGGATATAAATGAAGATAATATAAATATGATATTTGGAGATAATGTTACTAAAGAAAAATTCTTTGAAAACTTTGAAAATTATAAAAAGCAATTAAAAGAAATAAATGACTGCTTTACTGCTATATTAAATAAACAAAATTTAATATCAAATTGCAAATTGGATAAAATAAGCAAAAGACTTATATCTAAGTTTATAAGCATATGTAATGTTAAATTCAGTGATGATAAAAAATGTGAAAAAATTAGTAATTCTTTAAAAGAAATAAAGGTAAGTTTAGAACAAATTAACACTGATTATATTTTTATTTCTGATTGTTTCAAAGAAATTTATGAAAAACTGGAAATAGATACTGAATATAAAGAAAAAATATTAAAAAATAATTATGAATTAAGGCAAATACCATTTAATGAGATATATAATTCTAATATAGTAGATTTTTCTAGGATAAAGGAAAATAGCATTTTATCCATACCAATCATCAGTGTAGATTCTCAAAAGGAAGAAATTTTTTGTTCTTATAAAGAAATAAATATAGATATTGATCCTTTCTTCCCAAGTTTATTCGAAGAACCTTATAAAATATCAATAACAACAATATCCAATTTATCTTTATTGATAAATGTTAAACCTAAACAAATAAATTTGGAGCCGGAGGGACACGTTTTTGAATCGGCAGGAAATTTGATAAAAGTTGATAATGAAATTCAAAGTAATATACCTATAGAAATAAAAGTTAATATACCTCAAATTAAGAATGAATCTCTTCTTAGGGAAACCCATCATATAAAGTTTGATTTAGAAATACTATGTCTAAATGAAAAAAATGATAAAAATAATTATAAAATCAAAAATCCATTTAGACTACCGATTAACATTAACATGGTCTTAGAGCCTATTATTATTAAGATAATGACAAAAAATAAAAAAATAGAATTAAATAACAAAAATTTATTCATAAATAAAGATTTATATCTAGAAGAAGAAATAGTATTATATTTACAGCAAATTCAATTAGATGTAAAACCAAAATTAAAACCCTATATTCAAATTGAAGGTTTTAAAGATAATGATAGTAATCCACCTGATTTAATAGTAAGTGAAGAAAATAATATGAATAAACTGATTTTGATAATGCCTGATAATGGAATTAGGAAATATCATATGAAAATGAATGTAAATATTTTTTACACTGAAGATGTCAAATTTAGTATTAATATAAATTCAGATTTAGACATTTTTGATTATCATTTAGAATCTTATGATATAGAAAAAAAAGAATTTATTGAGGATAATTTAATTATGAAATATAATTATGTGGAAAAATTAGATAATAAAAAAAATTTGAAAGTATATCTAAAATTTGTTTTTGCAGAAGGGTTAAATAAAGTTTATTTTATCCAAATTGATTTCGAAAATGAATATAAAGAATACATTACAATTAAAAATGAAAAAGATGTTCAAAAATTAGGAAATATAAATAATAATTATATTCTTAAATTAGATATAGAAATAGATAAAGCAGTTTTTGAAAAACATCAAGAACCTGAAATAATAGTAAAATCTGAGATAAATGGTGTTAATAAAGAAATTAAAATTATTTTTATAAATGAAGAAAATGATATACCTTTATTCGATGATTATGAAATAAATGCTAATAAAAAGGAAAAAGAAGAACAAGAAAATATATTTTATTTTTTTGAAAATAAAGGAATTTTATCTGAATTAAATTACAAAGATAAAAAAATTATTGATAAAGAAGAAAATGAAATTCAAAAAGAGAAAGAAATTGTGGATATTAAAATAGATCTTCCAGAATTAATTGTGCCTCAACAACCATATTCATTCAAAGATTTAGATGATTTTTATTCTCTTTGTATTAAAATTATTAGAACTTTGCCTTCATATATTCAATATTCTCTAAAAATTAAAAATGATAAGAATCTAGAACATGCTAAAACTATTTTTTATCAAATATATGGATATTATAAAGTATTTCCATTAAATCAAAGAGACAATTCTTTCTTACATGAAAAAATTAATTTATTCAAACAAAGTTTCATTGATTTGGTAAAAAAATTATATAAATCAGGACTAGAAATAAAAAAATCAAATATATATGATTTATTCGGCATTAATAAAATCGAAATAGATGAAGACAATATTAAATCTGAATACATAATAAGCCCAAAGCCAAAAGATGTAGATATTCCTCAAATGATTAATGAAGAATATTTAGAAATAAAAGAAATAGAAAATGATAAAAAATCAAGAAACTGTAAAACTGAATTCAATACTTATAGGTCAAATTTTAATACATCTAATTATGAAAAAGGTAATTTCTTAACTGGAAATAATATAGAATTAACTCCTGGAGGAGATGATATAATTAATATAAATATGCCAAATTTTGAGAGGTATAGTGAAAATATTGATGAAGAAAACGAAGTAACAGAAATACATGGAGAATATCCTTTTGAAAATATTAAAAACTATAAAAAAGAAATTAGCCCTGATACATTAGAAGAAATCATTATTGGAAGTAAAGAATATAAAAAAAATCTTAGAGAAGAAGAAAAGCAGGAAAATCCAGTTGATAATAATATTACTATTATAAACAACAATCCTAATCAAGCATTAGGATATGAAATAAATGAGAGTGTTTCGAAAACCTTAGAATTTACTCAAGATAAATTTGAAGACTATAATTTTGATACTAAAAGTGGTATTCAATTTGTATTAAAAAAATTGGAAAAATTAGAGCAAAATAATGAATTAAATTTATCGAATATTCAAGGATATCTACCAAAAAGTAATTATATAGAATATAATAATAATCATCACAAATATGCAATATTAGATTTATCTTCACATATTTTGAAATTAGCCAGCAAATCATTTAATGAAGTATGCAAATTAATTGGGCCCGATGTTAAAGCCGATGCTCCATTTAAATCAATATGCGCTATACTTTTAATAGATGGAAGTTGCTATATAAGTAATATAAGAAAAATAATTAATTTCTATATATTATGTTCATATGCAGTAGCATTTCATCTTTTGGAAATAAATTATGGAATAGCTGTTGTAGCAGATGGCAAATTTAAAATAATAATTAAGCAATTTGAAGAACCTCATTCTTTTGAAATTCTTGAAAAAGTATATGAATGTCTTAAAATTAGAAGATTTAGAGATAATTTATCTAATTCTCAAAAATTCGCTAAAGATAGCTTTATGTTCTCTGCAGATTATAATCCAAATGATAAAAATGAAATGCCTGAATTTTATACAAGTCATCCTAAAAAAATAATTATAACGATAACAGATGGATTAGATGAGGAATTAAAACTAACAAATAAATGGAATAATATAATATTTAATGAACCAAATATATCTTTCGGTTTTATTTTTAATAAACCTGATTTTGGGAATGCAGATGATCAAAAAAAAATAGAAAAATTATGGGATAATTTCATAGAAGAATCAAAAAAAGCGAAATCTAAAGTAATTGTGCATATTGTTGAAAAAGAGCTGAAAAATAATTTCTATGAAGAATTATCAGTTTTTTTCAGAAATTTAATTTTTGAAAAATTAGAAGAAATAAATGAAGATAAATATAAGATTCATAAGCCTTATTTTATAGAAGAAAATATAATTTTAGATTCTATCAAAAGCTTAAAAGAAATATCATTCAAAGGCATAAGAAATAAAAATATTGATAATCAATTATATATTCAAAATTACCCTCTTAAATTATATGCTGATGGAAAATTCGATGAAGAAGCTTCTGATTTTGATAAAAGTAAATTAGGTGTAATATGCAAAGGAACAGTCGATAAAAAAATAAGAAAAGATTTCCAAAATTTTATTGATAATTTCATCATTAAATTTAAAGATATAGATAGAATGAGTTTAGAAAAAATTTTTAAAAAAAATAAAGCCTCGCAAAAAGTCTTATCAACTACAGGTTCAGAAATAGATATAATTTCTCTAGTTATAAGCATATTAAATAAAGAACCAAGACCAAAAATTTTTTGGGAAGAACAGGGTGAAATGAAAAGACAATATTCAGTTTCAATTATTATAGATAATTCAATTTCATGTTTTGGCGATATATCCAGAGGTCATTCTTTTAAAATAATAAGAGAGCTTTTAAGTCCTTTATCATATTTAGATATTTCTAAATTAGATGTTATTTTAACAACTAATGATTCACCTATAATACTTTGCTCTGATATAGAATCACAAAATTGTCTTAGAAATGACTCTCCTTTTTGGATAGGATTATTTAGATTTTTATTGGCTCCTTTTTATGGCTGTGATTTATCTTCAGCCATTAATTTTGCTTATAACTTAAACAGAGGAAGGAATGAATATACAAAAAGAATATTTGTCCTAACAGATGGACTTTATGAAAGAAAAGAACAAATATATATTAGTAAGCAAATTCATAATTGTACTCAGTTGGATATGAATATAATTGGTATAGGTATAGGCTCTAATCCGATAGGAATTGAAAATATTTTTGAAAAAGTTGTATATACTATAGAACCTTCAAATCTCTTGCTGGGCTTATCAGGATTTTTTGAGCAAATATATGTTTCTACTACAGAGAAAATGATGGGATATGAATTCCAAGCCAATAATTTTGAAATACAAGATATAGTTAAATATTTAGCTACTGATAAAAAAATTTATTTCAAAGAATTAATAAAAGAATTAAAAAAAATAGAAGTTCATTATACAACTTTCGAATATTTTAATAAACCTGTTATTTTAGACAAGCACTTTAGTAATTTGAATGAAGGCACAAATCCAGAAGAAAACGAAGAGACATTGATGTTAAAAAAAAATTTCCTCAAAGGTAAAAAAATATTAATAGTCATGTTATGGACTTATGATCTGAATAAGTCACATGAAAATGAACAAATAATTCCTGATAATTTATTTAGATCTAAAAAAATGAATCAATATTTAGATAATATAGATGATATTAAAAGTAAACCATGTGTAGAATCAGCAGTTGATATTTTTGGATTAAAAATTTATGTTGTTTTAGATTATGAAAACGCCATAAAAGAATTGACTAAAAATGTTGACGGTAAATGTGATTATAATAGTGTTTGGATTATGTGTGGACCACAGAAAGCAGTATTGCCCAATCCTAAATCTGATCCAAATTTAATAGGAGAATTTATGAATGTTATTAATTTATTTTGGATGAAAGGAGGTTCTTTGATTTTCTTTGCTGATGGAGATCCTTTGTTTTATCAAGTTAACCTTTTTTTGCAAAATGCTGAATTTCCAATTGAAGAAGATGAAAATGACGAAAATGATTTATTTAAATCAAAACTAAATATTAATAATGAAAAATATGAGAGGGATTCTGATAGTGAAAGCATGGATAAGAATAATTCTGAAAAAATAAAAAATAATGAAAAAGAAATTTTAATTTCTTTAGAAAATGATAAAGAAGAAAATGAAATTATCGATAATGAAGAAGAAGAAAATGAAGAAAATAGTATTTCAAATAAAATTAATGATAAAGAAGAAGAAAAGGAAATTAATTCAAGTGATATTATATTAGAAGAAATAGATGCTAAAAAAAATGAAAAAATAGAAAAAAAAATAAAAGTGAATTTCAGTATACTAGGCTCTCATTTAGGAAAAAAAACTTTAATTCGTGATCCAAAAGGCTTATTAGATAAAAATAAGAGATTTAATGGAGCAAATAATATCATATCAAATTTAAAGAGACCAAATATAGGTACTAATTTAATTAAAATATATGAAGGTGTAACCATATCTTATGCTTCTGAAGAAGATGAAAATATTTATAACCTTTTTGAAAGGCATGGTGTTGCAAAAGAAATCGCCAAAGAGAGATATTGCGACTATTTTTGTAAAGACATAAAAAATCCTATATATCCATTTATTCCTTTTGCTAGAGATTCTGAAGGCGGAATCTCGATAATGATTTATTACGGTCAAGGAGGATATGGTGATGTAGTGATAGATTGTGGATTCACAAAATGCTTTTTAGAAATGCAAGAAGAAGGTACTTTAAGATATATTCGAAATTTGAGTGCTGTGACATCCAGATGCGATGTTTTGATGAAAGAAGGAAAAGATCCACAAACTTGGAAACCTGATTGTATTAATTATAAATTAGATTTAAATAAAAAATATTTTTGGAAAGAATTTAAAAGAAAAGTATATCTTATTGATGTTGATAAACCTGTAACTAAAGGAGATAAATTGTTTATATATGAAAGCATTTCAGGATATGTTTATTCGGAATATAATAATATAATATATTTTTATAGCAATGGAATAACTAAAATAAAATTAGAAGATATCAAAAAAGAAAATAGTTTAATCCCAGCTAAAAATGAACAGAGAAATATGAAACAAATAGCTGATGATTTAATCAATGAATGCATTGAAAAATTCGGTTCTAAATTTTATATAGAAATATTTAGTGATGGATATTGTCATGAAGGTAATAATAAATTAATGGATTATATATTATCAAATGAAGAAATTGAAATTGATAGAAAAAGTTATCAATTATTACCAGAAGCTGATATTCAAATATCATCAGATTTCACTCAAGAAGTTTTAAGTGATATAGATAATATTAAAACGTATGAAGATTTAATCGCTAAATATAGAGATATTAGAAATTGCTTAATATTTTTACCTTATCAATATTTACCAGGAATATCTAATTTTGCCTTTAAGTCTGAATTAGAGAAAATAAAAGATGAGCTTATAGAAAATGTGGAAGATAACGATAAAAAAGAAGAAATTAAAACAAAAATGCAAATATTATTATTTTATTCTAATTTAGAAATTGAAAATCTAGGAGATAGTATGGCTGCCTTTAAAAATAAAGTTAAAATAGAAGATGAATAAATAGTATAATTAATTATAATTATTTGTTAATTTTAAGAATTTAATTATAATAAATATAATAAATATAATATTAAATAAAAAATATTTTTCAAAATTAACAAAATGGGGATTGGGGATTGGGGATTGGGGATTGGGGATTGGGGATTGGG
>JAJJLE010017616.1:0-17541 GCA_023897235.1 Entodinium longinucleatum | reverse complement strand
ATCTTTAATTACCAATTATCCACCCCCTGGGGTTAACATTTTTTACCGATTTTCCCAGGGGGGGGGGATAATTGGTTGAAAATTATTGCAGGAGGGGTGGGGGGGGTGGTTTTTTGGTCACAACACCTAACTATTAAATCTTTCAAAAACAAAATTTAAATCAAATAACTTCTTAAATATTTCATTTTCATTAACATCATTATTTATCATAAAGGCCGAAATATAACTTTCCCCCAAAGATTTTCTAAATCAAAATCGAAAAAATGTAAATTTTGAGCTATTTTCCAATGAATTTGTAGTTGGAATATAACCCCTCTTCTGCTTTTAAATTTTTTTTTCTTAGGATGGGGTTATATTCCGGGCTTTACGGTAATTTGTTTTTTTCATTTGTTGTATAATTATGATTTTTTAAATTAGTATCATAATATAGGGAAAATTTTTTTTAGTTTCCTCCCGTGGTCTGGGGCTGAGCTGACCCAAAAAATATTTGGGTGGAACAATAATATTGTAATTTTAAAAAATTTTTTTATTGTTATTATATTTTTTTCCAGCCCAGCTCCAGACCACGGGAGGACACTAAAGAATCCGAACTCCATAATATATTAGTTTTTTTTGAAAAATTTTTAAAAATTAGAGAGGAGAGGGATTCAACAATGAATTATGTTTCTTATAATTTTCAAAAAATTGGAAGGGTACAACAATGAGAAATACGGAAGAATTTCCTTTAGTATTTTTATTATAAGTAAGACTTTTTTCTATACCATTAAAATTGTTTTTAATTTTACTATTAGCACTAGAGTTAATTGAAAATTTGCTTTTCAAATGTGAATTTGTTTTTGCTTCAATTTTTTCTATACATAAAGCAAAAGAAATAACCTTTAAAATAGTTGACTCTTTTTTGTAATTTAAAACGAACGGTAAATTCATTTTGAGGATTAGGGAATTTATTTTAATCTATGCTCCAGCAAGGATCAATAACTACGCTTCCTTGGAGTTCATTACCACGTGGATGGAGCTTCTTTATAGTTGTACTGTTTTAGGAGAGGTATTCGGATAGGTAGTAATTTCAATATTTATAAATTTTTTTAGTAATTTATTCAAATGGCGATTTGTTATACAAATTAAAGGTTTAGCAGAAATATTGTTTGCTTTGCTTTTCTGATTCGAAAAAGATGAATATATTAATGTTGATGTGAGAAAAGCTTTTCCAATGAATGATATCCAATTAGAAAATCGTAATAGTAATCCTAATAATTTAGTTAATATAATAGTCCCAAGAAATTCAAACATTTCTGCTTCTTTTAATACCAGAGGAAGAAATAAAATATTTAATCCTAGAATGGATATCATTGAAACTTCTAATTTTTGCAGATTTAAACTTCATGCAAAAATAGTTTTAACAACTCCTTTATATATGTCGATGACTTTTGGACTATGTTGTATATATTTTATAGTAATTAGAATTCAATTTTGGATGGTGAAATATTTAATAGAAATATTAGAAGAAGAACCCCTCCGAGTAAATATTGTCTTTTCTTTTATTAGCGTGGCAGCACCTTTATTCGGGATTTTAGTGGGGGCTACTTTTTCTGATAAACACGGAGGGTATAAAGATGATAGCGTCAGAGAAGCAATAAAAATATGTTTTCTTTTTGGATTCGTTTCTTTCGTTTTTGCTTTTCCTATGGGGTTTTTATTTAAATTAGTATATTTATGTGTACTTTTGTGGACCTTTAAATTTTTTTGTGAGGAAATTATACTTATTGCTACAGGTATTATGATATCTTCTATGTAAAAAGATTATCAAGCTACTTCGTCGAGTATTAGTCAGTTAGGATATTTTTTTTGCCAATGTTTACTGGATATATTATTTTTTTGGTGGGTTATTATATCACTTTATAAAATTTTGATTATAATTTATTAATTATATTAAAATATTATAATTCTTTATAAAAATAATTTTAAAATGATAGGGAAGTTCCTTATTAGTGCCCCCCATCATAAAAATTTTCCTTTTATAATAGTGGAGGGTGTATTAAGGGGTTTATGTTATTTAATTTATTTAATTTATATTTTATCTTAATTATTCCAAAATTATTTTTTGAAATATTTTCATCAATATTTAATTTCTAGATTTTATATAAAAATGATATAAAATCTTTTAATATTTTTTTATTTTCAAATAAAATAATAATTAATGCTACAAATACATTATTTAAATAATTAATATTTTAAATAATAATTAATTGTGAAAAAATTCAGATATATATATATATTTAAACAAAATTGCATTTAATTGCCATTATATATGGTTTTATTATTAAAACTATAAAATGCATTCTTCGAAAATATACCATAAAGCCCTGATTAACACCCCCCCATCAAAAAATTTTTTTTGGTCCCAACCTGATTGTTCCTCCCCTTTGAAAGTTAATGATATACCGTAATAAATGTTCCAACTCCCCCCAAACTTCATTGACATGGAGATTTTTTTTTGGGGGGGAGAGTTGGAACGAAAATGAAATTTGAAGCTTAAAAAAATTTTTAGGGGGGGGAGTTAGAACATTTTTTACGGTATAAAGCAATCTATTTTAAAGTTTATAGTGAAAATTTTGGGAGGGGGAGTTGGAACGAAAATGAAATTTGAAGCTTAAAAAATTTTTAAAGGGGGGTATTGGAACATTTATTACGGTAGTATTATATACAAAAAGAGATAATTGTTATTACCGTAATCCTCAGAGTCGAGGCCAGGCTTTTTTTACGAACTTTTTTAGAAAAATAAAGGGGCGGCCTCGGGTAATATATACAATTTATATAAAAAATTTTAGAATTTTCAAAATTAGTAATTAAAATATTAAATAGATTTTAATATAATATAGGGATTTTTCTTTAAAAAATTTCAAAATTCAAGCCGGCCTCGAAGCCGAGAATTGGGGTTTGATGAAATTTTCATGAAGTGAGGCAGCTTCAACCCCGAGGATTACGGTAATTCAGATAATTCCAAAATAATAAAGTGAATTCTTCTATTTTAGGTATTTTAATTTTTTAATTTTTTTTATTATAAACTATTTTATTATTGAAAAGAAATATATTTTAGAAAAAATAACGGAAGAATCAAAAAATTCGAGTATGATTGATGATTTGATGAAAGATAACATGAGTAATTTTATGAGAATTGAAATAAATAGAAGATTAGTGCATTTAAATAAATTTTTATAAAGAAAAATTCTAATTATTATTTAACCAATATTATTTTTATTATTTTTTGAAAAAATTATATATAAATTTAATATTTATATACAATATAACTGATAAAAATAATAATATTTTTAACTAATATTAAAAAAATATTTTTAGATTATATATAATTTTAATATTGTTAAATAAGGCTTTATCACCCATTCACATAAGTTCCCCTTCAGCTTAAGCCCGTCTTAGAAAAAATCAAATTTATAATAGTTTTCGCAAAAGCGTCCGTTCACCTCCGCGTCTGGAAAAAAATGCAAAGTACGTGCTTTGAATAAAAATTTTTTAAATAAATTTTTATAAGGTAAGTACCTGGGAAAAAATTACAAAATTTTGAATTTTTTGCAAGGTACCTACCTTGGGAAAATTGAGAATTTAAAGGTAGGTAGATCCTACCAACATCTTTTCTCTTCAATGGATATTATCCACTGGAGCAGTACATTTTTTTACTCAAATATTTTAGCCTTCTTTGGCGAATCAACATTATGACAGGCGGCATTATTTTAAGATTTAGTATATACTAAAATTAAATCAAATAAATTATGCTAATAATATTAAAACTTCTTATTTAAATTTAATAGCTAATCCTCTCTTTACAAAAAAGGCAATTTTCTCATTATAAGGGATTAATTATCGAATTTAAGGTATTGTTTACTAATCTTATTGAATAAATAATCTACCTTTTCATTTCAAAAAAAATCAAGAGGTTGAAAGGATTTCATTAAATGCGTATATATCCCTTTTTTATTCAAAAAGAAGTTAAAAAATAATTAAAATTAAGATTATAAGATTGTTTTTTTTTTTCTTATCCAAAAGTGTCCCAATATATATACAATTATGAGCACTAGATACATATAGATAATTGAGGGATTTTGATTAAAAAGTAAGTTAATATTTATACATTTAAATGTTATAAAAAAATAAAAACAAATTTAATATATAATATCATTCAAATTTTCTATCGATTAAACCTCATAAAACTTTTAGAAGTTAAAAAATCTGAAGATATTAGCCATAATTAATGGTATCTTCCTTTTCATTTTTCGAAAATTAAAAATTATTTTATATCTAAATAAATATTAATATATTAATTTTTAATATTAAAAATAGGATGAAAATCAAGGGAAAGAAAGAATACAATAATAAAATTATTATAATAGGCAATAAAAATATTCCCAAAAATAATATTTTTTTTTGAAATAAGATTAAGATTTATAACAACTACTTAGTTCTCCTCTCTCAAAAAATTTGTCACTTTCCAAAATTGGGGATTACGCACGGTTTTACTGTCTATTAATTTAATAAAAGAATAGTTTTATTCTGAATAAAATTTCATATTTATTAACCTTTCTATTTTCCCTTTACCGTCACTCCAACTTATGCGCAGAGTGATACAGATTGCATTTGGAAAAGTTAATATTTAAATTAATATTCATATTATCGTTGTTATTAATAATATATTATTATTGTTATTTGTATTATCATTAATATTTATAGCATTCTTATTATTCATTTTATTTGAAGTTTGACTTTTTTTTGCTCCGGATTTTTTACCTGATTTTTTACTATTAATATCCTACCCAGGATCATGTTGATTTTTATAATTATTATCCAAGAAATTATTTTCATTATTTTTTTTTTATTCCATCAAAGTCATTAATTATCGGCATATATATTAAATCTTCATAAGATTCAACTTCATCAATAATTTTACTATAATCATTATATGGTACCATAGTAGGGTAGATTTCATTCAATATTTTTTCAGGGTCTATTACTTTTTCTTTCATATTAACGACATTCATCCACATTTTTTCATTATTATTCTTTATTTTTTCAAATGCACTATTAATCTTATTTTGCGCGAGGTTGCAGAAGATCGATTCCACTGCACCTGCTATTTCATTATAATCAAAATTTTTTCTTTATTATTTTTTTGTTCATCGGAAATAATAATATTTAATATCGAATAAATATTTTCCAATTCCACATTATTTAACATTTTCACTGTGGCCAATGCGATATCGTCACCACCTTTTGGTTTATTTTTTAACGGGTCTGTTTCTTCATATAATTTTTGGATATCTTTATGCATTACTTCAATTTCAGTGGAAGTTTCACTTAATATACTAATTTGTCCTCCTAAAGCTACAATGTTTTCACATGAAATAAAAATCAAATTCACCCATTTTATCCATTTTTTCTTTTATTATTGAATTTTCTACATATTTTAACATTGATTCCATCACTTTAGTCATGCCATCTTATATTCCAAATTCTTGATTTTCTGCCTTCATTCTTTCTACTTTCATATCAAACATACCGTAATATGAGATAATATAATATAATTATATATTATATCTTATTCTTTTTATTAAAAAGTTATAGTTTTATATGAGGGGCTTTATTTTAATTTTGATGGTATATTTTCTGGATAAATCGAGTTTATTTTCTAAATTTGTGACTTTGAGATTGATATCAATTATATTTTTTTTTAATGTTATCAATTTTTTGGAATAAATTGATTATTATATTATTATTTTCTTCAATTACCGTATTCTCTTTTTGTGCCCCCCCTGCTGAGCAAATGATTTTTTTGAGAGGGGAGGAGACGCAATTAGACGATTTTTTATAAATTAAAAAAATATTTTTTTTTGGTGGGGGCACTTTAGAAGGTAATTTTTATGTAAATTTCTTATATTTTTATTATAATTTAAAAATTTGAAAAAAAAATTTTAGGGAGGGGGGTTTAATTAGACGAATTTTTCTGACTTCAAAAATTTTTTTTGGTCACAAAAAGATAGAACACGGTAATTCAAATATTTTTTGTTCAGTATTTTTATTTTGTTGTATAGATTCAGTCATCATTATATTATCAATGTTTGTTATAATTTTTTTTTTTATTATTTGATTTACTTCTAAGGCATCTTGACTTGCTTATTAATTATTAATTAATTCAATATTTTTACCTTCTAAATTTATTATATCATATTTTGTATCCTTAATTTCTTGATTTATTTGTTGAATATGCTCATTATTTTTGTTAATTATATTACCGTCTTTAACGGATTTTAAGCCCCCCGATCGGTTTCAAGGGGGTGGCTAAAAATCCATTAATTTTTATAACCCTTATACCTCGCATAGGGGGTCAATATCCCCCTCAAATTTCTTTTTTAAAGAGGTGTTAACCCCAGGATAGGTACAAAGGGTTAATATGATATATTTAAATATCCATATATAAAATAAGTAATATTGCTGTTTATATATATTTTATATAATTTAAAAAAAAAATAATTGAGTATTTGAAATAAGAGTTAATTTTTATTTAATTTTAGTATTATATATTTTAAAGAGTTATAATATAATTTAAAGTTTTTTTGAATAAATGTTTTGTTAAGTTTTATATTTAAATAGCATTAGATTATTTATTTACTCTTTATGAAAAAAATCTTTTAAAAATATAAGGAGGATTAATTACTAATATATTTTTGAAATAGAATTTTAGAAAATATGATGAATTTGAGAAAAGGGAGGGGGCTATAATTCAGAGAGGGCTTAAAATGTGTTTAAGACGGTATTTAAATTTTCATTAAATTCATTTAATTTAATATAATTATTTAATTTATTTAGTTCCGCCTGCATAAAATTGTATTCTATTGTACGTAGCATTCTATCAGTGATAATGTGTATGTCCTCCCGGGCATAGTTCTCGATACAAAATTTTCAATTTTTTCTGAGCTTTGATTGTATTTTCTTTCATGTTCTTGTGACATATTTTCGTATTTATATATTCGATTATATATTTCTTGCATATCATCACATATTCTTTTTAATTATTTTTGATTATCAAGGAATATTTTATCAAAAATTTGATTTATTTTATCTCTTGGGTTATTTAATTGAGCTGCTAAAAATTTATTATTAATTTCGCCTTTTAATGCGACTTCTTGCATATTTCTTTAAAAACATTTATCATAATTAGTTATATCGTAAAAGTCGTATTAGTAGCCCCCTTGCAGAGAAGGCCATTTTTTTTTGGGGAAGAGCTACTAATGCGACCACAATTTTATTATAAAACTGTAATTCTTATTAATTCCCTCATTTCATTTTTACTTTCCAAATTTTTTTATCAACATTATCCATTCTCATTTCTAACATTTCATTCTTTTTAGATATTAAAGCTAGACCACTTTTTACTTGCTCTGTTAATTTTTTAACGAAAATTTTTAATTCTTCATCCGCGCCTTTGCCATGCACAACTTCAGAAATTTGTTGATCGATATACCGTGTGTGACATAGTCTAACTATCGATAAGTCGGGGATTTTTGAAATTTTTTAAAGGGGGGTTAGACAATTCCAAAAAATTAGGTATTTTTGAATAACTTATTTCAAAATTTTTGAAAAAAATTTGAAGGGGTCAGACACCGGGGAGGGGATAGACTATGTCACATATTGTATTTAGATACTTTATAGGTTCTTTCGGAACATTCTCTTGAAATATTTTGCATTTCTGTTCTGGTTTGATTTGTTATTTCTTCAATTTCTTTTTTAATTTTTTGTAAAAAAATTTTACCTTCAATATCAGGTTTATACCTTGCTTCTACTTCTGATTTTACTGCTTTAGTAATTTTTTCGGTTAATTTCCCTATTAAATATTTTTGTTACTCCAAATCATTTTGAGATTGAATCATTTTTTCTGTGTCGCCTTTTGCTATGGCATTTTGAATTAAAATTAATTTAATATTTAAATCATTGGAATTAGCGTTATTTTCTTCTGAGATGTTATTTATTACTCTTTTGCCTTTAAGCCCGTCTTCATTTTCTTCGAAATTATTCAATTGTAATTGCTTTATTTGCGAAGAAAAATTTTTTAATTTATATTTAATTTTTCTATCAAATTCTGATTAGTTTGTTCTAAAGATAATAGTTTAGAAACTAAATCTTTTATTTTTGCATCTAAAACATATGGGTTCACTCCCTCTGAATCTCTGGTGTTATTAGAATAGGAATAAATTATGGTAAATTATATAAAAAAATTAAAATATATTTAATAATTAAAATATTAAACATCGAATTTAAGATATTTATAGGCTATATTTTTGAAAAGGTTAATATTTTATTTATATAATTTTTAAATATCATAAAATAAATAATTAATATTCCATAATTAAAATATTCTTCATTTAATGCTCTATCTTTTGAAAAATTCTTAAAAAAATATAGTATAGTACATCCAAACAGTTTTTGGCCTTTTTTTAAAGATTTGAAAAAATAATAATTAATATTTTTTAATAAAAAAATAATAATTTAAGATAATATTATTATTTTTAAAAAAAAAATAAATATTACAATTTTCTCTTCATCAAAAAAAAACAAAAATTTTAAATTTAGTTCAAAGTGAATTTCCTCTATTTCTCGATTTCCTCTTCTTACATTATATCTGCTTTGATATAAGTTATTATCAATTCTATCCAAAATTGTTCCTTGACTAATAACCATATCAGAGACTTCTTGGAAAACCATTAAATCTAATTCTTTATTTCTTTCTTTAGATACATCCAATTTTTTCGGATTATTACTATATATAATTTTGTGTTTGAATTGTCTCGATGTAATCATAGTTACAACTATGAAAAAAAGAATCTTCAACTGCATTAAATTCTTGATATTTTTGAATTTGCATTTCTTCGTTTATTTGTAAAGATCTGCTTGTTTCTGCTAATCTGTTTAATAAATTATGATAAATATTAAATTTAACGTTTTCAATGTAAATTTAAAGACATCTTTTTTTTTTTGTTAGGGCCAACTTTTATCACAAATTTTTCAAAAAAAATTTTAATAGTTCGACTTGTTTGTTTTTATACCATTTAATAATATTTTATTAAATTAGACCCCTTTGATCAAAATTATAATATTTAATATAATTATAATATTATTCATATTAACGAATAAATTTTATTCATTAAAAAGGGGGGTAATTTTATTTTTCAATAAAGAATTTTTATATTTAAACTTTAACTGATTTTATTATTAAAAAAAATGAATACAATCGCTCTAATTGAAGAATCCATCAGATTACTGGCCTCAAATCTAGACGATAATATAGAACAGGTAAGTGAACCAGCAGTGAGTCTGAAAATAATAAAATCTAGTTTTAATTTAAAGACAATATTCAAGTATATGAATTCAAAAACAGGGTTGAGATTGATCAGATATAACAATTACTTAACTAAAAAATTAAATATATCTCCAGCTGATTACAGAAAAGAATTTAAAAGAATCTTAATTTTAGAAAAAGAAGGAGAAGGGAAAGAAATATTTAGGGAAAATGTGAATGATAAAGAGAATGAATTTACCATAAAGAAAACTGATAAAATAGTATTTAAAGGTCACTACGAAAAATTTAAAAGACACGGGAAGGGAACAGAATATGATACAAACAACAATATTATTTTTGAAGGTGAATTTGAAAAAGGAAAAAAAATATACGGAAAGAAAATTGATCCAAAAAGTCAGGAAATATACATAGGTGAATTTTTAAATAACAAACCACATGGAAAAGGAGAAATAACTATAAATAATTGGAATGCTAAAATTACTTTTAAAGGAGAATTTATAAATGGGAAAACTGTTATAGGAGAAATTAAAAAGTTTATAAATGGAAAAAAACAATTTGAAGGGAAAGGAAATATTACCCGTGATATTATAAATGCAGAGGGAAATAAATATAATGATGAAGGAAAAGTAATATTTACAGGAAGAATAAAAGACAACAAAGAATGGACGGGTATTTCATTCAGTTTTATGCACGATATGTTGATAAAAGAAGAAAAATATCTTAATGGGGAAGTTATCTTCCGAAAAAATTATAAAAATAATAAGCTTATTTCAGAAGGAGACATTATTTATGATGAATTTAATGGAGAGACAAAAGAATATAACCAAGATGAGAATATACTTTTTGAAGGCTTTTATGAAAATGGCATGAGAATGAGGGGCAAAGAGTATGAATACAATAAACTAGAGAAAAATGAAATAGAAAAAATGTACGTCGGCCAATTTCTAAATGGAAAAAGAAACGGAAAAGGAAAAGAATATGAAAATAAAAACTTAATAGAAGAGAAAATTAAAGGCTTGAAAGAATATTATAATTTAATGCCAATATTTATAGGCGAATACCAAAACGGATTAAGAAGCGGAAAAGGAAAGGAAATAACAATAATAGAAAATAAAGGCTATGTATTCTTTGAAGGTGAATATAAAAACGGAAAAAGAAATGGCAATGGAATAGAATATAATATTTACAAAATAAATAATAAAATTTATAAGTTAAAGATCTTTGAAGGATTATATCTAAATGGAAATAGATGGCAGGGCAAAGGACTAAAATTTGATGAAGATGGAAAATTAAAATTTGAAGGAGAATATAAAAATGGAATGGAAATCCAATATAGATGCCCACAATCTGAAAAAGATGAATCTCTATCTCTTGAAGAGGAGGAAGACTCAAAAATATCATGTGATATAGAAAACAAAAAACTAGAACAAAAATTTATGAAAAATTTAATAGACTATGGAAAACACGAAATCTTTTTACCTTTAAAAAAAAATAATACTGAAGAAAATTGCTTTTCAACATTAATTACTATGAACGAAGAAAAATCTTCAACTGAACAAAGTTTCATTAAAAAAAGAGAGAGAAATAAAACAAAGCATAAAAGTCAATCAAAAAATAAACTTTTAAAGATAATTAGAGAAAATCGAAATGATGAAAATTTCGAAACAGAATTTAAAATTAAAAATTGTCTCCAAGAAGATTTTAATAAATTAGAGTCTATAATGATAAAAATCGAAGAAAAATTAAAAATTTTGAGTGGCCCGAAAAAAGAGGAATTTAAAATTATTTATAAAAAATTAAAAAATGAATGGAAAAAATTGGGACAACGCGTAGAAAATAAAAGTGAAAAATATGTAGAATTCATCCGTAATAGAAAAAGAATGGAGCTAAAACGTAAATTAAGTGTACAATTTGAATGATTGTTGTGACCAAAAAACCACCCCCCCCACCCCTCCTGCAATAATTTTCAACCAATTATCCCCCCCCTGGGAAAATCGGTAAAAAATGTTAACCCCAGGGGGTGGATAATTGGTAATTAAAGATATTAAGCTAAAATATTATTTAAAAAAGAAAAAAAAAATTAAAATATTATATTATAAGTATTTTTATTTAAATATTAAAATATAAATAATATAAATTAAATGCCATCTAAAAATTATTTCTTTTTTTTTATGATAGCTTTCCAGGTCTTTTCATTAATTTTTTTTAATAATTTGGAATCGCATACATATTCTTCACCAGCCTTTAAGTTTAATTTACCCTTTTTATAATTGCTAGATATTCTTATTTGATAATATCCGTATGAAGAATTTTTCACAATTCTAACTGGTATCTTTTCAAGTAATTTGCCCTTTTTAACAAAATTTGGTATTAGGGTATTTTTCCCAATTAAGATTAGTTTTGGATTCAATAAGCAAGTTGCATTTATATCTAAAAAATTTCTTTTTTTATTAATATTTTCAAATTCAATTTTTTTTATATCATTAATTTTCTTTATAGTTTCTTCGTCAGTAATTTTTGATGCTTCCATAGGTGTCATTCCTATTAATCTATGTTTTTTATTATTATAAAAATTAATTACTTTAATTCTAACTGCATCAAAGTCTAATTTTTTATATCCATTATTGATATATTCTTTTCCTAAATATTTTTTAATAGTATAATGGAATCTTTCGACTGTACCTTGTGAATGTGGGTTATAAGGTATTCCATGTATATAGGTTATTCCTTCTTTTTCACAAATTTCATTTAATTTTGAATTTTTAAATTCAGGGCCATTATCTGAACAAAATTCTTTTGGAAATGAATTATTAGCACAAAATTCCAGTATATCCTTTATCAAATTATCTGGTTTTTTATCATTTGCCTTATAAATCATCGCTTTCCTGCTGAACACGTCTATTACAGATAAAATCATTTTAACGCCAAAAGCCTTTGCCAAATCATTATTTAAATATGATAAATCAAATTCATATCTGATATTAGGCCCATTTACATTAATAGATTTTACAGGATCTGTTCTGTGAACTGTTCTGCTACTTTGAACACATACAGGGCAATTACTTACGTATTCTTCTATAAGACTATTTAATCCATAATATCCTATATTATTTTGTTTAAATAAATCTTGGACATCCTTATAATTACAGTGAAAATGTTCAGCATGATATTCATATAATTTTTCATTTAATTCAGCCACAGTAGGAACCCGCATTTCAATTTTATATTTTTTTGTTTTTTTTGTTAATTTATCTTTTTCTTGATATGTTCTTATATACACTAACTCTTGTTTATTATTTAATTTATAAGATTTAGCAGAAGTCCTAAATTCTTTTTTCATATTTTTAATATTATAGAATTTATTTCCTTTTTTGTCTTGTTGACCTTTAGGTCTCCCTAAATTTTCAGATTTTAAGTTTGAAGGAGCAGTTTTTTTTTCTTTATGTTTTGATTCCAATTGTTTATTATGTTTAATTGCTTCCTCGATATAACTAGGCCATTTTTTATTTGTTGGGCTTTGTCTTTCTGATTGTAAAAAATTATATATATCTTGTAACTTAGTTTTTCCACAGATTGTTCCTTTAATTTCCGGATATTGTGAGCTTTCATTTATAACATAAGATGTTAAAAATTTTTTAAATTTTACATTCATATCAATATATTTTTCTTCTTTTTCTTCTATTTTATCTTTATTAGTTTTTGATGTGTCGCCCCCTAATTTCGAAGTATCTATGTTTGAATTTTTAGATTTGGTATTATTATTAGCATTTGTATTTTTTTTGTTATCCCCTTTTATTGAAGAATCTATATTATTATTTATAATATTAAAATTCAAATTAATTAATTGGAAATTTTTGGGGACTAATAAAACATAATGATTATTATTTACCCAGCCAATTAGAATAATAGGACTGAAGGGATTTATATTGTCATCATATTTATTTATAATTGTTTCAAAGTTAAATGTATAATTTTTATCATCATTGTTATATTGATTATTTCTATATACGATAATAGTACTATTATATAAAATACTCGTATTTATTAATTCATACTGCCCTGCAAATGTCCCTGTTAACTTTAATTCATCAAAATATTCGTGCCAAGTTAAAATATCTTTTTCGTTTTTGTAAAGATAAGGATAGTTAATACATTCTGTATCTTTTTTTGATTCTATAAATTCAGCTATTTGTTTACGGTAATATATATGAAAATTTTCTGTTCCTAGATAAAATTGACTAATAGCCTTATAAAAACAATTACCACCCCCAGTATTTTGAACTACATCAACATCTAATTCCGTTAAATTTAATTTGCCATTTAATTTTGCCATTATATTTTGAGCCGTATTAATAAAAAATATATTTTTTCTCATTAAATGATTTGGGGGATTATTTATTTTCAATTTATTAGTAATGACATCGTACCCAACTTCATAATTTTGTCCATTATTTAAGGTATTGGATTTGGGAATATTATTTTGAAATATGTTAGATAAAAAGAGGATTTTTGACATTTTAAATCTTATTTAGTAATAATTTTTTTAAGATTATATATTTAATTTTTTATAATATTTTTAATTTTTAAATATGGGTTATTTTTTTATAAATTTTTTCATTTATTTTTTCGATTTTAATATTTAATTTTTCTTTTTACCAAAAATCCCCCCCCCCTGGGTTTTTTGGTTGAAAATTTTCCCAGGAGGGGGGGAGGGGGGGGATAATTGGTAACAACAGTTAGGAAAAAGCCGAAGCTGTTAATGCATTCAGAAAATCAATATTGAAATGAAAAATTAAATACAGGTAAAGTTTTTTAACAAGATATTCTAAATATAATCTATGAGATAATTAAATTAATTCGTAGAAAATTTAGTCTCTGAATTATTCAATTCTTTAATTAAAATTAATTTATCAAATGTTGATTTAAAAACAGTATTACGTTCCTTTGATAAAAATAAATTAAAGCCAAAAAAATAGAAGATTAAGAAAGATAAATTTTTTCCTTGGAATATAGGCCCCCTCCCTTTTAAAAAAAATTTGCTCTGATTATGGGGGCCTAAATTCCGAGAAATACGGTATATTAGTATTTTCGGTTGAAGATGAAAAATCATTTCAAGAATTGGGTTATTGGATTGATTTAGTAAAGAATGAATTAGAAGAGGATATGTTATGACTATATGTGGGAATAAAATAGATCTTTTTGATGAACAGAGAGTAAAAGAAGAAGATGCGGAAAATTATGCTGAAAAACATGGATTAAAAATAAAATTTACAAGCGCTCTTGCTGACCCACAAGGATTTAATTTTTTTTTGAATGAAATAATTTTGGATTATCTTGTAAAAGCAGGCAAAGCACAAAAAGGAATCGAACAAGAAACTAACCAAGAATTCAAAATTCATTCAAAATAAATAAAAAAGTGGCAAAAAAGAAAAAAAAAATTTTGTTAGTTTATTTATAAATACATATTTTTTATGCACTGATTATAATATATTCATTAATATAATTTTCCATTATAGTAAAAAATCCATAATAACATTCATCTTATTTCCGAAATTGGAATAATTATAATATATGGAGTAATATTAGACTATTTTAATTCAAAAAAATTTTATATTATTTTTTTGAACTAATACATAAAACAGAAAGAGTAAGGAAAATATTTTTAATCCGAATAGTTAAAGACTTTATTGTATATTATTTTCTTAAATACCGTATTCTATCTTTTTTTCCCCCTGTCTAATTGTGCCCTCTCCAAAAAAAAATTTTTAAATTAAAAAAATTGTCTAATTGTGCCCCCCTTCTAAATTTTTTGTCCATCTAATTGTGCCCCGCTTCAAAAAAAAAATTTTTTAATTTTTAAAAAATCATCTAATTGCGCCCCCCTCTCAAAAAAATATATGATAGAGTTAGATCCAATAAATTTAAATTTAATGAGAATAATTAAAATAACATTACCTATTATTCAGATTTAATTGCTTAAATTTGAAAATTTTTTCAAATTAGGCTGAAGTAGTAAATGAGATATTGCATATTTAAAGAATAATCGTTATAAAAAAATTTTCATTAAATTTCGGGGATATTTTAATAAAGCTTTAAAATTTTTGTATTTTTAGGAAAATAATTAAATAAGGAATACAGCATTTAATTAAATTATATTTTATTTTTATTATTTCCAGCATACTATAGAATAGCCATTTCTTAAAAATATGCTTTTTTAAAATTTTTTTCAGATAAAACTAAAACCTTTTGCAAATCAGGATGACCCTTCCTTCCTGATAGCCCTGCCGTTTACGGTAATATTAAAATTATATATATACTCTAATATTATTTTTATTATTTTAAGATAAAAAAATAAGCTCCTGACACAATATTTTTGTTAATTGAAAGAAATTTCTTATTAAGTGATTTACAGCATATACTTTTTTTATTATTATTATCATTTATTGTTATATTATCATCGTTATTTTTATTATTATTTTTCCTGTTATGTTCAATATAATTTTTAATACTTTTATTATTTCCATTTTCATTCTTAGAACTAATTGCATTTATAGTATTTCCATGCCAATTATTATGACTATACTTTTTATTTGGTAATATTTTATTTATTCTTGTTTTGCTTTTTTTTATTTTATGATATGTATTTCTATCAAATTCATTTTGAGTTTTTTTATTTATTTTTTTTGGAATATAAGGAGGCTTAGTCATGAATTGAGTATCATATGGACTTTCTTTAATAGAAGATAATTCAGTCCTAGTTATATTTTTTATTATATTTTTTTTTGTTTGATCCATACTATAATTTCCCCCATTGATATTAATTATATTTATAATTTGTGATGAAGTAGGTTTATTATTGTTAAAATTGATATTAATATTCGGATTATTTATATAATTATATTTTTTATCTATAGTAAAATCATTAATAAGATATTGATTTATATTATAATCAGTATTATCATTTATTAATAATTCTTTGATAGGTCTTTTATTTAATATTTTATTATTCGAATAATTTCTTTGTCGATTAACTTCCGTGAAATTATCTAACGTATCTAATAAAGGATTTATAGTAGATATTGAGCATATAGCTTTTTTTGTTATTATATGTAATTGTCTTAAATCTCTCATCATTATATCATTGTTCGTATTGTTATTTAATGCTCTTATATCTAAACTTTTTGTGCCTGATTTTACATTGAATATGATGTTAGTATTATTTGTTATTTTAATATTAGAAGAAGCTGAATTATTATTTGCGATATTTTTCATCATTTCAAATTGCTCTGTTTCGTATGCTTTATTTAATATATTTATATTTTTTGAATTTACATCGGTATTAAGATTATTATTACTCAATTTTTTGCCTTTTTTCATTAATTTATCATAAAATTTTTTCCTTTTTGCTGTTATCGAATTTTTTGATAAATGACCATTGTTATTTGCTATATTATTATTAATATTGTTATTATTATTGTTACTTAAATTATTACTATTACTATTGCTATTACTATAAGTGTTATTACTATTACTGTTATTATTATTAGTAATATTATTCATATTATTGCTTTCAATGGAGCCATTGCCACTGGAAATTTCACCTCCTTTTGATTTATTAAAACTACCATTATTTTTATTTATCTTATTCGTCTCTTTATTATTTTTACTTTCTTTAGAATTTTTATCATTATAACTCGTATTTTTAGAATTAGAATTACTCAAACTTAATAATCTACTCATATTTATATTTACTATTGAAAAATCATCATCTTTACTATTATTCTCATTTTCTTCCGGATTATTTGGTAATAAATTTTCTTTTACATAAACCTCATTTTCATCGGGTATATCGTCTTCTGAATCATCCACTTTTTTTGAATCATAATGAATTAATTTTTTAATTGTGCAACATTTTACCTGAAGTGGCTTTGATTCCTTCAATGAAGGGCCAAAAATTTTTTTTTGAATTAAATTTGTGTTTTTTTTAAGCTTATTCTGAGATGTTAATTTAGATAAATTCAAAGGTCTTTTCATTTATAGAATAAAATATTTAATTATGTATTATTTTTAAATATTTATAAATTTAATTTTATTTTGACAAATATATAAATATATTGATTTGAATGGGGATTGGGGATTGGGGATTGGGGATTGGGGATTGGGGATTGGGGATTGGG
>JAJJLE010017615.1:0-20389 GCA_023897235.1 Entodinium longinucleatum | reverse complement strand
TAGAAATAAGTATAACTATAAACAAATTTTATATTTAATTAAAAAAAATATTTAATTAACATATTAAATGAGTGATAGTGAAAATATAAAAAAAAAGAGCAAAAAGAAGCCAAAGAAAAAACCTCATAATAGAAGTAAATCTTCAGATGACAGTAAAGAGAGTAGTTCAAATGAACAGCAAAACACAGCAAAAAAAAAATTAAGACAAAAATCAGAAAATAAAAGCGAAGAATCGCAAAATGAAAAAATTGAAGGTAGTGAAGTAAAAAGTAAGAATAAAATTAATAAAAATAAAAATCCCACTGAAACCGAACAAGTCCACCTTCAAAAAAAAAAAAATCAATATAAATTTCGTAAAAAAAAAAATCATGGAATCGAGGAAGACTCTCCTGAATCCGGAAAAAAAAATTCATCTTCAGAAAATAGAGATAATGATAGTTCTTCAAAATCTAAAGAAAAAGATCAAACTTATAAAAGTAACCATCATAAAAAAAAATTATATAAAGAATTATTAAAAGAAAAACACAAAAAATCCAATAAAAAATATTCAAAAAAACATCATGAAAATGAAAGCTCGGACTCAGACTCAGATTCAGATTATGTTTATATAAAAATCAAGAAGAAAGAATTACCCCAAAGTTATGATGACGAAAGTGAAGGAAAATATGTTTATAGAAAGAAAAAAAAAATTAATATCTCTGAAGAAAATCTAAGTGAAGATAATGAAAGTGAAGAAAATAAAAAAGAAAAGCATAAATCAAAAAAAAGAAAGCACTCCAAAAATGATCAAAAGCAAAAAGAAATAAATACTGATTCAGAAGATAAAAAAGGAGAAAATAAAAGAGAAAAATCAAAGAAGAAAGATAGTCAAGAAAAAGAATATATTAAAACCTCAAAAAAAGAAAATAAGATACTAAATAAAAATGATGATATTGATAACAAAGAAAATAATTCAATCAAAAAGGAAAAAAAAAATTTAAAGGATACTAAAGATATTGATAAAGATAAAAAGTATGACTAAAATATTGAAGATAAAAAAGAGAAACAAGAATTAGATATCAAAAACAATGAAAATGAAATTTCTCAAGAAGATAATAAAATAGATGAAAAGGAAAAAAATAACGAAAATGATAAAAAAAGAAATAAAGAGGATAAAATGAGTGAAAATAAAGAAAATCAAAGAAGCAATGAAAGTTCTCTAGATAAAGTAAAAAATAAAAATATAATTGAAAATTCTGAAAATAAAGATAAAACTGGACACAAAAGTCAAAAATCCAAAAAAAATAAAAGCCCAACTAAAGACATAAGAAGCTCTAAAAAATATAGAAAAAAAAAAGATAAAAGCTATGAAGAAGAAGATGAAATAAAAGATAAACATAGAAGAAAGAAAAAAACCAAAAAAAAATATGAAGAGGAAAGCGAAGAAAGTGATGATTATGAAAGTCATGAAGAGAAAAAGAAAAAAAGAAAAAAGCAAAAGCATTCTAAAAAAAAAGAAAATAAAAAATATGAGAATGAAAGTTCAAGTGATGAGGAATATCTTAAAAAGAAGAGGAGAAATAAAAAAAAGAAAGAAGAAAGTTCAAGTGATGATGAGGATTTTAATAAGAAGAAAAAACATAAAAAAAATAAAGAAAGAAGCCATATTAATAATGAAAAAACTCCAAAGAAATATAAAAAAAGAAATAAAAGACACAAAGAAAAAAAATCAGATTCAGATCCAGATTCAAGTTCATATGAGGAAGAAAAAAGATATAAAGCCAAAAAAAGATATAAAAAGAAGAAATCATATAATGAAATTTCAAGTTCAGATTCAGATGAAAGTAGTGGAAATAATTCTGAATATTCAAATAAAAAACGAATTAAAAAAAGGCATAATAAAAAAGCTCATAAAAGAATAGAAAAAAATAAAAATAATGACTATTCGAGTTCTTATTCAATTTCTAGCAATAGTAATAAAAAGGAAAAAAGAACTAATCGTTTTTCTGATAAAAATTCATCAAATGATGAGTCTTCATCGTCAAATTCTTCCTCAAATAACAATCATAAAAGGCATCAATCCAGCATGACCTATAAAGAGAAGGAAAAAAATAAAATGAAAAATAAAGATAAAATGTCTTCTTCTAGCTCATTTCAAGATTCAAAGAAAATTATAAATGATGTTCAAAAAGATATAAACAAAATTAATAATTCTTCTTCAAATTCAATAAGTGAAATCGATGAAGAACAAAATACCAATATTTTGAAAAATATTGAAAAAATAGAGACAAATGTTACAATACATACTATAAAAATTCAAAAAAATGAAGAGAAAACTTTAGATAAAATATTTCCAAAAAATAAGAAATTTTTGATGGATGAAGTAAATAATAGTGAAGAAAATCAAAACTCCATTCAAAAAATTATTAATAATATTCCTGAAACAACTTCAATTATTGAAAAATATATATCTGAATTTAACCCAGATGAAGTAAAGGATAAAATTAAATCTTCTAAATTGAGAAAATTTTTCAAAAAGCAAGGATTTATTTTAACAAAAAAATCAATGGAAAGAATGGCATTGCTTATTCATTATATATTAAATGGAATACCTGTATTATTTGAGGGAAATACAGGAACTTCTAAAACAAGAACTGCATTAACAGCTTGCAATTATATTAAAAAATTTATTCAGAATGAAAATGAAGATAAAGAAAGAGAATTAATTCGATATAATTTAAGTGCTGAAACAACAATAGATGACATATTATCTAAATATGTTGGAGACCCGAATTCAATTACTGGATTATCTATTAAAAATGGCCCTTTTCTAGATGCTTATGTTAATGGAAAAATTATTTTATTCGACGAAATTAATTTAGCGCCAATTAATATTTTACAATGCATTCAACAATCTTTAGATAATGGCTTTTTAAGTGTGGAAACAAATGGTCAATGCCTTTTAAGATTCGATAAAAATCCAAATTTTGCATTAATAGCAACACAAAATCCAAATAAAGGAGCTTTTACAGGAAAAAGGCAAGATTTAGGCCCTGAATTTTTATCTAGATTCCAAAAAATATATTTCCCTGATTTATCGAAAGAGGAAATGGAAGAAATTGCTATAGGGATTGCAAATAATAATAATTATTTAAAAAAAGATGATAATGATAAATTACAATTATTAAAAGATATTATCGACTTTCATTTTGATTTAGTTAAAAAAACTGATTCTCAATCGGATATTCAATGCTTTACAATAAGAGAAATTGAATCTGTTATAGAATGTCTTTCCAATGGGGAAGATGCATACAATTCTATAATGACGATATATGGAGGGCGATTTAGATTAAATGAAAAAAATAAAATCAAAGAAAAATTAAAAAGTTATAATACTTTGAAGCCTAAAGAAATTGCACAACTGCCCTATAATTTTCCTTTATGCTTTGCTAATGAAGCATTAATTCAAACGGTAAATAGTGTAAAATTATGTCTTAAAAATAAAAGAAATGTTATTATTGTTGGTAATGATGAAAGTGGTTTGACACAAGTTGCTATATGGTGTGCTCAATGGTTTAATCAAGAAAATAAGCAATATCAAAATGAATCTATTGTTTGCTATTGCACAAATAATTTAGAATGTTCTGACCTTATAGGAACGCAAAAAATCTTAAATTCTTCAGAAGATAATAATGAATTAATAAAATTTGAACCAAAATTTTTATATAAAGCTGTTGATGAAGGTAATTGTGTTGTATTAGATAGTATAAATGAAGCTCCATCTAGAGTCATTGAAAGATTAAATGGGTTATTAGATAAAAAAAATAATAAAAAAGAGGAAATGTTTGATGTTCCAGAAAATACTGATAATCCTCAAATTAATATTCATGAAAATTTTAGAATTATATGCACATCAAATTTTGAAAAAATTAATCAAATTTCACCTGCTTTTGTTAATAGATTCGAAGTTATTGTTTTAGAAGATCAATTAAAAGGATTAAAGGAAAAAGATATAAAAAGTTTAATTAATTTATTATTCAAAAAATATCAAAAGGAATGCTATGATAATTATAATTTAAGGGAAAAAAAGAGAAGAAAAATATATAAAAGTATTTCTAAATCTGAAAAAAAAGAATCTTCTAGTCAAATGAAAAGCAAAGAAATTATTAGTTATCCATTTGAAAAAAAAAGGGAAGAAAAAGTAAGAATAGACGAAGTAATTGAAGTGACTAAAGAAATGGAGAAATTAATTTACGAAAAATATATAATTTTATCAAAAGGGAAAAATCCAAATGAGTCATTAAATGATTCTACATCATCAAGCTCTATTGAGATTAATGAAGAAGTTGATGAAAATTCCAAAAAATATTTAACCATGTCATCATTTAATAAATTTTGTAGAACTGTTATTATATTCATCAATAAATTCAAAAATAAAAAAGTTTCATTAAAATCTATTATCGATTTTTCTTTTGAATTAATTTTTGAAGAATATTTATCTGATAAAAATGAAATTATTCAAAAATATTTATTATGGGAATTGCAAAATTTTAATAATCAAATAGAAGAAGAAAAATATTATTTTGAAGAATCTGAAACTTTAAAAAAATTTATGGTTCAAATGTATGCATGCTCCTTAGTTAATCAATATTTATGCATAGTAGGTCCTCCTGGGATAGGTAAAACAATAGGTGCAAGAGCATTTTCTTATATTAGAAAAAATATTTTAGGTATACAATATGAATCACCATTTTATATGCATACATTTAATCAATTTTCAAGTCCAAGCGATTATTATGGTGTATCTTCTTTCCAAGATGATAAATTAATTTTTAGAGATGGAACTTTAACAAAATCAATTAAACAAGGAAATGTTTTCATCGGTGATGAATTCAATATCTCTTCTGAAATTTGCATGAAAGCTATTACACCAGCCTTAGAACTGAAATTTAATGAAAATGTTATTATTCCTGGAATAGATAATAAAGTTTCAATAGATCCTGATTTCTTTTTCATAATTTGCCAAAATACTAAAAGTACTTTTGGACGAAAAGATTTACCTGAAAAAATAAAAATTAAAATTAAAGTAATTAATTATCCTGATAGAGTGAAAAAAGATATTGAAAAAATATGCAAAAGCATATACTTAGATCTATTTCAAGGAATGACTCAATCAAAATTAAATGAGAATCTAGCAGAATTATGTGGCGATTTTATGATGAAATTAAATGGAGAAGAAGTTTTAACGCCTTGGTCTTTAAGAGATATATCCAAATTATTTGATAGATTAAAAAATCAATCTTTAAATCTTAATGATTATGTGAATTTAGAAGTTCCAGAAAATATTTTATTTTATATTTTATCCTCTACAAGTGATTACCTAAAAGATGAAAGATTATCAAAAGTAGTTGATCTTCTATCAGACACATTTAAATTAAGCACTGAAGAAAAAAATAATTTATTAAAATTATATGATGAAACTCCTTTTATAAAAATTAAAGAAAATAAAATATTTATAGAAAAAGGAAAAATAAGAGTTTTTTATCGCAAATATAATAGTAAAGAAGGAGAGCAAATTTATAAAAAAATAAATGGATTGCCTAATTTCTTGAATGCTTTATTTAAAATTTTAATTTCAAGTGATGATGAGCCTATTTTAATTTCCGGTCCAAGCTCATATAAAACCTTTTTAGGAAAATCTTTATTCCTTCATAAAACAAGTAGAAAAATTATTTCATTAAATTCAGAAATAACAATTTCTCAGCTTATAGGTTCTTCAATTTTATTAAATGCCGAAAAAGCAAAATATTATTATTTAACCCAAATCTATGAAATATTACAAGCTAATAATATAAAAAATTTATTACAGCCTTTAAAAGATTTTGAAAATAATAAAGAAAAAATTCTAAACGAAATTAATAAATTTATAAAAGATAAAAATATAAATGAAACTCATGCTTTTTATTATGCATTGAACAATTTTAAAAAAAGATTATTTGAGGACAAAAAAAATAAAAAAAGTTTAATTGATATCATTATAGAATTTAAACCTGGAATTTTTATTTCTGCAAGAATTAAGGGCCAAAATCTAATATTAAAGAATATAGCCTACGTAAAAACCGAAAATTTAGAAAGGTTGAATGAGGCTCTAACTGGAAATAAAAAAATTACGTTAAATGAAGATATACAAAATTCATTTACTGAAGAAAATAGGAAAGAAATTAATTTTACTAAGGAATTCAGATTAATAGGGACTTGTAATGAAGGAGAAGAAACAACACTTTCAGAAGCATTTTTGTCAAGATTTACACTAATATATATAAATAAATATAATGAAGAAGAAGAATTGAAGGTTTTACAAAATAAAACCAGTGATACCAAAGATATTGATATCCTAAATCAAATATTAGATGAATATTACAACAAATTTCCTGATATAGCGAAAATGAATTTAGCCCAAAAAATAAATTGCTTTAAAATAACAAAAAAAATAGATAACTTAAGAAAAGATAAAACTAAATCAAAAGACAAATCAAGAAAAGATAAACCTCATCATGAAAATTTAAAACTAACTTTATATTATTTATTAAAAGGTCTAAATGAAAAAAGAGAAGAAAAAATAAATGAAATAAATAATATGTTTGATATAAAAGAAAAAGATTATTATAACAATGATTTAGCTGATTCTCCTATCAAAATAGAAGGCAATAATATTAAATCAAAACTAAATAATCTTATTTTTAATATAGATCAAAAAGTCAATGAAAAAAAGAAGACAGAAAAAATTAAGGAAAATGATAAAAAAGATAAAAATGAAAATAATTTAGTCTTTACTAATAAAATCAAGGAAATTATAGATGCAATCCATTTCAGTTTATCCACAGGAACTCCACTAATATTAGAAGGTGAATATGGACAAGGAAAAAAATCTGCGATAGAATATTATTCAACAATGGCAAAATTAGAATTAGTTCAAGTGACTATTTCAAAATCAACTAAAGTTGACGATTTATTATGTAAAACAACTTTTAAAAAAAATGATAAAGGAACTTTCGGTTTAGTGGACACATATACTCCTTTATGTCAAGCAATAGAATGTAAAGATAATTTCCCAAAAAAATTAGTAGTTTTTGAAGGAATTAATAATGCATCTCCTGCTGTTTTAGAATTTTTAAATTTAATATATGATAAATTTGGAACTAATATAATGTTACCCAATGGCTCAACAATTAATAAAGGCTATATGAATTTAATATCTATTTTTAATCCAACAGACAACTTTTCAAGAGAAAAATTACCAAGAAACTTATTAAATAAATCATTATATTTTATAGTTGAAGAACCATCAAAAAATGATATTGAAAATATTATTAAAAACCTTTTTGATGGAGCAAAGCTTCCAAATGAAGAGAGAATAGATTTTTGCCAAAAATTTTTAGCAGCTCAAAAAATTTCTAAAGAAGGAGTAGGCGAATTTCCTATAACCTTGAATGAAGTAAGAAAATATATATCTTTAAGGAAATCAATACCTGATATAAACAAAACTATATTTATGATATTTATCTTTAATTATCATTTTAGTCAAAGGGAAAATATAGAAAAAGCTCAAAATGAACTAAAATTTGATAAATTATTTTCATTCAATCCTATTATAAATTATGATGGAAATAAAGAATATTTAACTTTTGAGCTTTCAAAAACGGATAAAAGTAATAAGTTAAAGATAGAAATAAAAAATCCTAATAAAATTGAAACACAAAAACTAATAAATAAATTTAACTCATTGACCTTAAATGAAAAGTTATGTTTTCTTTTTTTAATATGTTGTATTAAAGCAAAAAAGACTCCAATTATTCAAGGTTTAACAGCTTCAGGAAAATCTTTTATAGTTAAATTATTTGCAGAAATTTTAGGGCAAGACTTAAGCATATATCAATTAAATTCAAATTCTGGAATATCTTTATTTACTGGTCAATCTATCATGAAAAAAAAATTTGATGACAAGGAAGCAGAACAATTAAAAGATATTTTAAAATTATTAAAAGACGACAAAAAAAATAAAGATTTAAATTCAAAAGATTTTTCACGTTTTTTACTCAAAATAAATAAAAAATTAAATTCAAAAGAATTACCTAATGAAAAAAGAGAGCAATATGAAAAGGCAAAAGATACTTTAAATATATTGAAGTCTCCCTTAAATAGATTTAAGCATCAAGATTCAGAATTAATAAAAGGAATAAAAGCAGGGAAATGGATAGCTTTGGATGGCCTTGAGTTAGCAAGTCCACAAATTTCTGAAAAATTAAGCTCTTTATGTGGAGAATTCCCAACTTTAAATGTTTTTGAATCTGGACTTGAAGATTTAAATTTTGATTCTTCAAATATTAACCCTAATTTTAAATTATTTATTATATATAATCCATCATCCAAAAATGCGAAACAACTTGACAGAACATTATTTAATAAATGCCTAAAATTTTCATTAATTCCAATAGATTCAAATCTTAATGATGCATCAAAAATTTTATATGAAAATATAAAAAATAAAAAAGAGAAAGATGTTTTTTTATGGAGAAATTTGAGCACATGCATAGCTAAATATCATATGGAAGAATCAAAAATTAGTCGAGAAAAAACTGAATTAGTTGCTGGAAGCGTGCCCTTTACAACGAGAAATCTATGCTTTATTTCTAGCGATTTTAAACATACTTTTAAAAATAATAAAAGCATTGAAGCTTGGATTCATAGTATATTTGATAATTATTATTGGAGATCATTTATTAATTATTATCAGATTGAAAAGAAAAATTTTATGGATAAAGCTGTGAATATCCTTAATTCAATACCAACTCAAGAATATAAAATAGAACAAGAATTAGATTTTAAAGAAGAATTTCCCGAAATTTCTAAATATTTAATAAATATACAAAATTACTCTGGTAAAGGTATTGAATATACAGATTTTAATTTTAAAGATTTATTAGCGAATTGCCTTAAAGTACCAATAAATAAGGAAAAATTACTATCAATTAATTCTCATTTTAGCGATACAATACTTCTATTAGATAAAAGCAATAAGATAAATGAAGCTTTAAAAAATAAATTTTATCAAATTCACTTCATTAAAAACAATTATGAAAATATTATAAATCACTTTGATAATATTACTGGATTTGAACAAAAATTAAAATTAACTAATGACGATTTATTAAAAAATAAAGACATTAAAATTTATTTATTAAGGATGAGATTTTTAAATTTAATATTCAAATTAAAGAATGATGATATAAGAAAAATATATGAGCCTAATATAAAATATGAATTATTTAATATTTATTCAAATGAACTTTCAGGGAAATTATTGAATTTAATAAACAATAAAACAAAAGTTTATTTTGAGGAATTAGCTTTGTTTTTAATTAAAAATCCTGAAGCCTTTAATATAATTCATTATTATTATCCATATAATAACAAAGAATTAAAAGAATGCGAATTAAAATATTCTAATTTGTATATCTATTATTGGTATAATTTATATAAAGAAAAATACAATTTTTCAATTGGGATAAGAAATCAAAGATATGATATTAAATTCGAGAATGAAGATCAAGATATGAAGGATAATCCTTATTTTATATTAAATGAAGAAAAATCTTTATTGCTTTCTGAAAATTCCTTTTTGAAGCACAATTACAAAAATATTAATGAAAATAAAAATGAATGTGAAATAATATATTTGGATGGTACTCCAGAAGAGAAAACTATCAAAATGTTCATTTGGATTAAACATAATTTTGATAAGTTCAAAAAAGCAAATCATTTAAAAAATGATAAAGAAATAGATGATTTACAGGTTGAAACTTTAAACTTTTTTAGTAATACTACTTCGACATTAATCAGCAGAATTATATCCATAATAATTAATTTAGTTGATAAATTTTCAAATGTCATTGAATATTTAGAAAATTCTCTTTGTTATGTTGAATCAGATACACTTAAAATAATTCATAATATATATAATAATCTTGATAAAAGCCGTTTAGAAAAAATTATTCAAAATTTATCTCGTATATCTTTTTTCTGTGAATCTATATCAGAAAGTATGCTATGGAAATATAGAAAATTATTAATTAATTTTAAATATTATGAAAAAGATGATAATAAATATTATGAATATTTCAAATCACAAAATATAAAAATTGAAAATGAACTTTCTCTTATAAAAATTGAAAAATCTAAACTCAATGATTTAAATATTTATTGGGAAGATAACATGATTAATATTTATATAAATGATTTATCTACATTGGAAAATTTACTAATTTCATATAAAAATAAAGATAATGAAGATAAAAAGATAAGAAAATTACAAAATGATTTAACAGGTATTTCAAAAAAGTTAGAAAAAATTAAAAATAATGAATTATTAATAAAAGCAACTAAAAATTTAAAAGATGAAATTAATAAAATATATGAAAAACCTTCTGAAATTTTATTAAAAAGTATTGAAGAAAAAGTTAATATAGTTATTGAATTAGCCGGGGATAAAAAATTAGAAAAAACTGATATTATGAATTTACCAAATAAAGAATTAGAGCATATTACAATTGAAAAATGCAAAATACATGATATAATGATTTGGTATTCTTTTGCGGAAGAAAATTTAGATAAATTGTTTGATACTAGTACGAATCAGGAAACTTATATGAAATTAACAATGGAATTTTATAAGGACAGTTATTTAGATAATTTAATAGCCTTTATTAATGATAAAAAATTGGAATTAACTGGAGAAAATAAAAATTTATCTTTTTGCCAACAGCAAATGGTAAAGCAAATGCTCAGAGGAATTCTCTTGATAAAATTAAAAGAATATGATAAAGATTTACAAAACTTTAAAAACTTTATCAAAACAATAAATTCAAGAATAACTAATTCAAAAGAAATATTAGAAGAAGAATATTATTTCAGCTATATGATCTCTAATAAATATCCTATAAATTTAAAAATAAGAATTCCGATCTTTGAGCCAATAGATGTCTTATATTTATTTTATAAATACGATAAAGATGCTCAATATAAATTAGGAGATATTTTTAAAGATGTGAAATGTGACTTTGGAGGAATTACTGATATTGTTGACTATATTTTATCAAAAAAATATACTGATATGATTGAGATTTCAGATGATATTGGACAATTATTTTATCAAAATATTTGTGGAAAAGATGTCACAAAGAATGATTATTTAAATATTCATGAATTTTTAAATAAAGTATCTGAAAGTGAAAACGAAGACAAAAAACCTGTTCTAGAATTAATTGCATCTAGCTTAGAATTTATTAAAAAATTCCAAGAAAATATCTTTGAAAATCAAAAAAAAGAAATCAAATATAATTTAGATGATCTTAATAATTTATTAGATGATAATAAAAAATTGATGAATTGCTCTTGCATATTTGAAAAAGAAATAAAAGAAAATAAAAATTTATATCCACCTTCATTTATTTTTTATATCAATAATAATCAAGAATATGTTGATAATTTATTTAATAAGATTAACTTATCAAAAGAATCTGTTATATCTGATATAAATAAAAATATTAATATAGATTATCTTCCGTTTTGGCTTTATGTACTAAGAAATATATCCTCATTAAATAGCATTGAGTTTAAACCATATAAGGAAATAGATAAAGAAATAGCTAATAATGTTACAAATAATATTAAAACAAAAATAATTGATTTCATTAAAAATAAAAAATTTTTAAATTTAAAATGGTTAAATCTAATACAAGACAAAATCTCTTTGGAATTACAAGAACCAAAAATAAGTTTGTTCTATCATTTTTTTAATTCTTTAATAAAAAATTTAAATTTAACAGGAAAAAATGTAAAATCTCAAGCTATAAAAGAAATAGAAAATTATTTTTATGAAATTATGAATTCGGTATTTGGCAATAATATTAATCAATTATTTGATCAAAATATAAAAAAAGAAGATAGTAATATTATTCTTAAATTTACAGATAATCCCTCAAATTTCATATATGCAAAAATAAAAGAATATGTAAATAATAAATTTATTGAAATTATGAATAGTGAAAAAATCTGTAATTCGACTGAAATTTTTAATAATAAATTGAAAGAATTAAGTGATGATTTTATTGCTAAAATTATAAATATAAATAAAGAATTATTTAATAACGAATTACAAAATTTAATAGAGAAATGTGAAAAAAAAAGAAAAACTGATTTTGAGAATTTATTTGAATATTGCAAGTTAAATGATTCTATGATTGATAATTTAAACTCAACAAAATTAACAAATCAACAAATAAATGATTATAAATTTCATGAATTAAATGAATACAATTCTTTCTTGAGTAGATTTATTAATCATGGAATAAAAGAAAAAGGTACAGAAAAAGAAAAATTAGTCTTTTATAAATTATTGCCTTAATCCAAAAAAATTATCCACTAAAAATAATGTAATTTTAAAATAATTCAATAAGATATAATTTTTTTTAATTTTATATTATTAAACTTTATTTTATTTTATGAAAAATATTTTCCTATAAGAAAATGATTTGCTTCAAGCTTAATATTTAATAGATTAAGATATATGATTTTTCAATGCTAAAAGAAAAGAAAGTTGATTTATTTTATAATGATAAATTATTAGATATAAATCAAGATGAAAATCGTGGATATATTTATATTATTAATGATACAAATGATAATGAATTTCAAAATAAATTTAAGTTTGATATAAAAGAAAAAGAAACAATGATTAACCCAATTTTTAAAATTATTGAAAGTATGAAACTTGAAAAAGAAGAGTTAGAAAAAGAAAAAGAAAAATCAACAATAAATGAATCGAGTGAAATGAGATTAGATGATATAAATAATATAAAAAACTTTATCAATTTTGAAAAAGCCGAAAAAATTATTTTCACAAAATATGAAATTGTAAATGAAGAAGAAATAAAAAATCATATTAAAGAAATTAACAAAACTCCAACTGAGGAAAGTGTTAAAGATCCTCCTGTTATTTTATTAGGGGATAATAAAGTAGAACAATTTTCAGAACATATAGAAAATTTGCAAAAAGCTTCAAACAATTTATTTAAAACATTTCAAGAAATTAAAGATAAAAAAATTAATAGTAAGGATATTATTGCTAAGTTCCAAGATGAAATAAATATTTTGATCGGACGCTTAGAGGCAATATTATTAATGGTTAAACCAAATGAAAAAAATGATGATTTAAATAATTCTTCAAAAGAACTAGAAAAAGAAATTAAAAATTTTAATTCTAATTTAGATAAATTTTATAGTGTTTATAAAGATTCGGCTAAAGAAATTTTAGATGAATTTTTTGAGATTGATAAAAATAAAATTTTTAAAGCTAATTTAGCATTACCAAATATGCCTAAAAATATATCAAAATCTGGAATTTGTTTAAATGAAATTAAAAAAGATTCAGATAATTTATGCCTACCTATGATTAATATTGATAGTGAAGGAAAAAATTTAATATGCTCTTATAAAACATTAGAATTAAATTTAGGTAAAATTTGTCCAACTTTATACAATAAACCATATATTATCAATATTATTTCATTTGTAAATGAAGATTTATCTCTTAAAATTAAATCTTATAAAGATACAAAAATAGATAATAAAACGAAAGAGCCAGAAAATGAAGAAGAAAAAGAAAAAGAAGATTTACCAAATGGAGAAAATTCAATTTTAATTCCTAATGATGAAAAGGATGACCAATTAATCTCTGTTAAAGAATTTGCAGCTAAGGGTGAAAGCATTCAATTATTTGTAAAAATACCTCAATCATATGAAAAAGAAACTCATCAAATGAAATCAGTATTGGGAATAGAATCTACTTCTGGTAAAAAATTAGATTTAGATATAAATATATTTTTAACTGTTGTTCCTATTTCACTTTTAATATCTTGTAAAGAATATAATTTGATAAAAGAAAAAATTGATTACAATAACCAAGTTAAATATAAGCAATATTTTAAATTAGATGTTAATGAATTCTTTGGAAATGAAGAAATTCATTTTGAATTGAAAAATTATGAATATAAAGAATCAATTGAATTTTATTTGAGTGCTCAATCTTTGGAAAATAATACATCAAATAAATTAATTTTTTCAAATAGTAAATTAAAAAATAAATTTACTATAAAAATTCCTACTAATGACTCTTATTCAAATGATAATGATATCCCAGAATTACATTGTGTGTTAGAGGTCATAATAAATAATGACCTTATTATATATATAAAAATAGATTCTATAATAAGACCTAATTTAAGTATTTTTAAAATGTATGATTTTTATTCAAAAACTTTTGCAGAAAATGAAATTGTAATTTATTTAAATGAAATTGTACAAAAAATATTTAAAAAGGAAAAAAAACCAATACAATTTAACTGTATATTATTTTCTACATTAGAAAATGAAGAATTTCAAGTTGTTCCTAATCCCTTTTATGGTGGAAAAATAAAAGGTTATAAAGGAAAAATTAAAAATGGTAAATGTGAATTTTCTCTTTCTTTAGAATTTGATGAAAGTTTATATTCAATCATTTCAAATGAAGATGATAATTATTGCCTAATTAATATTTCTATAGATATAAAAAAAATTCAATTTAAGATAAAGTTTTCTAAACTTGAAAAAAAAAGTATTTATTCTGAAGAATCTTTTAATCATTTTAAAATAAAAGGAAAAGATGAATTACAAAATGATTGGTCATACTTAGAAAAATATCAATATCCATTGCCTAAATATATAGTTACACCATTTTATTATTTAGGAAAAGAAATTAGTTATAAAGATATAATTAATCCAATTGATGGTCTAATTTTTTATTATATAAATAAAGATGGAAAGATATTGTCTTTAAATATATATGTTAAAAAATATACTAAATTACCATTAGCAACATTTTATAATTATTCATCTGAAGAATATTTCCCAATATACTTTTGTTATAAAGATTCTTTGTTTCCTTTAATAAAAAACTTCTCAAAAATTAGATGCCGTGCAATTTATTTGGATTTTTCTGACATAAAAAGCCAAATTTTCAATAACTCTCATGAATGGGTTTCAGATATTAAACATATAGGAAATTCCTTATCTGAAATTAATAATTTAGAATGTACTGATAATAAAGAAAAATATTATAAAGAATGTGAAAAAATAATTAAAACAAATATATTAAAACAAATTATCGATTTCAAGAATAAAATTTATAATTATAAAGAAAATTCTAAAACTGGAAATATAGCGTTTGAAGGATTAGTGTATCATATCATGTATAATACTTATAAAATATTAGATACTTTACATGAAAGCTTTCCAGGAGTTATTAAGGAACAATTAAATTTTGATTATCAGTTATATAAAAAAGGAAATAATTCAAATGAAAGATTATTGGGTTTATATAATTATATTTCGAATTTAAAATCAATCTTTTTAGAAAGAACAAATGAATTTATTAAAGATGATAAAAAAATTAAGATAATTCCTCCGGATATTTTAAATGAACAAAAAGATTTATTATTTGAATATTATAAAATTGATGAAAATATAATTGAAGAAGAGCCAAAAATATTGGAAAATTACAAAATTAAATCTGAATCATTAAAAAATAAAAATTATATTATTGAGAAATTATCGTCTAAAAAATTTTTAATTTCAAATAATCAAAGTAATCCTGTTGGTAATGATGAAACACAATATTTGGAAAATTTAAATGAAATACTTAATTTAAAATTAGATAGCACAATAAATATAAATTTACCTGAAATAAAATTAGAAAAAAGTGAGGAGTTTTTATCAATAAATAAAATTTTAGAATTATATAATCTTTTAATAATTAGTTCGAGAATATTCCCTGGATATTTGCAACTTTCAATTAATAACAAAGAAAATTTGAAAAAATGTTCTTCTTATTTTGATATTTTATATTCCATATATAATAATATTAAAAATAATAATAATTCATTAATATATAGTAAAATAAATGATTTTAAGTTTTCATTTGAATATATGATAATGAAACTCAAAAAAGCAGGTATTAATTTTAAAAATAATCCTCTATTAGAATTAATTAATATTGAAAATAGAAATAAAAATATATTTATAATTCCACCTAAAAAGATTGAGCCGTCGAAAAAAAATGATAAATGGGAAAAAAAGATACTAATAGAGCAAAAAATAAAACAAGATTTTGAGAGAGATATAATAAAAAAAATGGAATATAATAATTTGAAGCTAGAAGCGATAAAACCGGCAGATATTGCAGTAAATAATTCTAGAGTGAATGATGACACCATTAATTTATCAATCAAGAGTGGTTCCAATAATGATGATAATAGGGATAATAACTTGGATGATTTATTAACTAAATACGATAAAGAAGAAGATATAGAAGATCATAATTATAATGAGGAAAAAATTGAAAAAAAAGAATTTGATTTTTATTCGTCAAATAAAATACAAAATAATCCTATTAAAACTACATCGAGAAAGGATTTTGAAAACATAGAAAAAAAATATAATGAAGATTATGCTCTTGAATATATTATTAAAAATATGAAAAAGATTAATAAAAATGATTTAATTTTTAAATATGAAATTTTCGAAGAACTAAAAGGATATATTCCAAATCCTGAAAATCTATATCATAAAATAGATTCCGAAATTAAAATTGAAGAAAGTTTGCCTATTTTAAAATTAATAGAAAACAGTAGATTTTTGACGTCTAAAATATACTATATAATATCTCAACTTAATTATAACGAAAAAGATAACGAAATTCCTTTTAATAATATTGAAGCTAATATTATAATAGACTTAGCAAGAACAATAACTAATGAAAACAGATATTTTAATATGCTAATAGTATGCGGATTGGCTTCGGCTTTGTATTATTTAAAAATACCTTATTCTATATCTTTAATAGGAGATAGTGATTTCAAAGTAAGAATAAAACAATTAGAAGAACCCCATAATGAATTAATTTTACAAAAAGTGTATGATTGTTGTTTTATAAAGAGGAATCTTACTCAGCTTGCAACTTGTATGAAATATTTCCTAGATAATTTCCAAAAGAAAGAAGAATCTACTCACAGAGTATATTATATATTTACAAATGGATTTGATGATGAAATAAAAAAATGTAAAGCTTGGCAAACAAAAATTTTTAATGATAAAAAAAATTCATTCGCTTTTATTGTAGCTCAATCTCAAATTCTTGAAAAAGATTGCAACTTTGATTATAGGAATTATTTAGCGGAAGCTTGGGATAAATTTGCTGAAGAATCTCAAAAATCGGAGAGTTTTGTTTCATTAACTAAAATATCATTTAAAGATATAACTAACTTAGATGAATTAGTCTTCAATTTATCAAGATCTTTAATAAGAAAAAAAACTCTTATTAATAATAATAATTCTCCGAAGTTGAATTCTTTGTTCAATGTAGATAAATCTTCCATATTAACACCAAATTATATTAATTCTTTAAGAAGCTTATTAAATGATAGTTTTAATAAAGCTGAATTCAATGAATTATATATAAGAAAAAATGAATTGCCTTTTATTTATGATAATCAAAGGGACAATCCAAAACAATTTAGAAAATTCTGCCAAAGAACTGGAAAAATGATAAGATATGATAAGCTAAATATAGAAACTCAAAAAAATATTTTAAAACTTGTAAAAGAATTCAAAGAAAAAAGAGAAAAAATAAAATTAAATCACATGAATATAATCTTTAAACCCAATCTTCCTACTCAAGCTATTTTAGTAGAAGAAGGAACTCATTTAGATATAATAGAATTAATTAAATATTCTATAAATAAAGTTCCTAATCCAAAATTATATAGAGAAATAAGAGATGGTTTTGTTAAAAATTATGGAGTTACAGTTGTTATTGATACTTCTATCTCTTGTTTAAATGAATTATGTATTATTCATACATTTCAAACTTTAAAAGTTTTGTTAAGTGCAATTTCTTATGACAATATACCTTGTTTAGATATTATTATATCAAGAGCAAAAGAGCCTATAATATTATGCTCTGAAAAATCAGCAAATGAAATTCTTTCTGAAAAATCATCTTTTTGGGCTGTACTTTTTTCTTGTCTTATTGGAGAACCTTCTTCGGATTTAGCTTCAGCAATAAAAGCTGCCTATGATTTGAATAGAGCTAGAAGAATTGATTATACAAATTATATATTTATTTTAACTGATGGACTTTATTCTCCTTCCCAAAGAGATAGAATTATCGGTGTTGTTAATAATTGTTATTCAAAAAATATCAACTTATTTGGAATTGGCGTGGGTATATATCCTATTGGTATTGAAAAATTATTTAAACAAGTAATATATGCTCAAAATCCTAATAAACTCATTGAAGGAATTTCGTTATTTTTTGGAGATACTTTAAAATATAAAAATATTCAAATGAACTCTTTTCTATTGGCACCTAATTATGATAAAATAAGAGCAGATTGCGATAGAATTGAAGATTATATAAAAAATCCAAAATTTAAGCATTTGAAAGATGAATTAACTGATATAAAATTAACTTTAGAATCTTTCCCATTTTATAGTCCTGAACTTGAGAAACATAATGATGGAACAAATCCAGAAGGAGAAAATTCAAGTATGTATGCAAAAGATTTTTATTTAGGACAAAAAATATTATTTGCCATGTTTTTCTCTAGTAATCTGAAAAGTCAAGGATGTGTGCCAACCTCTCAAGATGAAGAAAAAATTAGTCCTAACTATGTAACAACTAGAATTGGAAAAGAAGCATCTATATCTTCTGTTCTTGAGTATTATGGATACACTGTCGTTGTTGTTACTAATTATGAAGAAGCAATTAATCATTTATGCAAAAAAAATAGTGAAAATAAATGTGAATATAATTCATTATGGGTAGTGAGTGGACAAGAAGTTCCTGATTTACCAAGTAATAATGGAGATGATAATGCACCATATTATGTTGAGCAATTTGTTGATTGTGCTATTCAATTTTGGAAAAATGGTGGTTCTTTAGTTTTAATGGGTGAAAATGATCCTCATAATTTTCAGGTAAATTTATTTTTGAAAAAATTAGTATTTCCGGATGGAAAAAAATTGAATTTTAAAATAGCAGGAAATCATCAAGGAAAAAAGATTTTAAAACCAGATGAAACAGGAAGATTAGAAAAAAATCAAACTTTTAATAGTAAAAGACAAGAAGTAAAAAATTTTGAAAGAAAATCTTTATCAAATAATTTAGAAAGAATTTATGAAGGAGCAACAGTATCTTATGCCGTTGGAGATATTAATCCATTTATTCCTTTTTCAAAAGATTCAGAAGGAGGCATTAATTCACTATTTTATAATGGGCAAGATAAAGGTGATGGTACAGGAGAAGGAGATATAATTATCGATTGTGGTTATACAAAATTTTTTTTGGATATGAAACAAACAGGAACTTCAAGATATTTAGAAAATATAGGTGGATTTATAGGCTCAGCTGAACGAAGAACTAAATTAGGAGATCCGAAATTATATAGACCTGAAGGTGTAACATTTAAATTAAATAAAGATCCAAAATTATTTTATAAGTATCCAAAAAAACCTTTTGATGTTATATATTTAGTTGATGCCACTGGTTCAATGAGTGGAAGTATAAATAATGTAAAAACTTATTGTGTCGATATTGCAAATCTTTTAAAAAATGAAATGATGCAATTCGATTTTAAATTCGGAGCAGTGTTTTACAGAGATCCCATCGATTCCCACAGTGATAAAAATGAACACTATGATTTAACTTCAGAAATTGAAAGTCTACAAGAATTTGTAAAAAGTATAAAAGCAACTGGAGGTGAAGATACTCCTGAAGATTGGGTTGGAGCATATAGTTTAGTATTGAATAAAATGAGTTGGAGAAATGGAAATAAATTAATTATTCATATTGCTGATGCTGGAGCACATGGAACTGAATATTCTTCTGGAGATAAATATCCAACACAAGGCCCACTTCTTGATGCGTATATAAAAGAATGTTCCATTAAAAAAATTCATATTGTCTCGTTCCAAATAGGCACAGAACCTCAACAATCATTTTCCAGAGCTAAAATGCTATATAATAATTTAGGTGATGATAATTTCAAAATTCAACCTTTTGACCAAAATAAAAAAGATCCAAAATATTTCATTAATCTTGTTGTTGATGCTATTGTTAAAGTTACTTAAATAATTTTATTTAATTAATTTTAAAATAAAGTGGCTGAAAAAAATAAAATAATAACTAAATTTTAAATTATTATTAAAATTCGGGGATTGGGGATTGGGGATTGGGGATTGGGGATTGGGGATTGGG